>CP092882.1:54284701-54447859 GCA_030710605.1 Cordylochernes scorpioides
AAAATTCTAGTTTTTTTTTAATTATTATTTTAAAATATTCTATATAGCGTGTCTCTTGTAATAATTAAATAAATTTTTAAAAAATGTGCCAAAACTCTGTTTGGTTACTTGTATTCATTTATGTGGTTGGACTTTTAAAAGAATCGGAGACCATTAGAATAATATTTTATTCAGAAAAAAAGTATCCAATGTGGTATTTGACCCTGGGTCGAGGAAACTCGAGTTTTAACCACGCGTCCTGTAAAACTGTAATACAACAAACATGGAGGATCAGTACTATAAAGAACATTATTGTAATTTACCAAATATACTAATGGACAAAACTCAAGGAAGTGGAAAGTCTTAGATGTCGCCGATAGGCTATTTTTAAGGAGACAGAGTTTTTGTCTATGAGTGTATTTGTGCAATAAAGATAACAATGATAAAAAAAACCAAGGATCTACAAAGGAAAATTTACAAGACTAAGAGACTATGTAGTCGGGTGAACAGACCCGTGGAAAAGCCTTGGCTTGAGTACTTGTCTTTCAAAAAACTGATACCTACTGCAAATAATTTTACAGCTCTAATACATAGCATCACTATTTTTCACGAGCAGCATGTGAATATAAATAATTTTAAAATATCACTCAGGTAGTTTCTTAGATTTCCAATGAATTCGAATATTGAACAGCGAATTTGTATAAAATGTTGCTTCAAAATCAGTAAGCAATAAAATAGCCTTCGGCGATGACCATTTGAAAATAATCCCCGGAAATTAACGGCATTTACGGATAAAAAATGGCAGAGAATTAGTGGAAGATGGTGCGTCGGGCCAATCCTTCACAGGATTCCTGAAAACACAAAAATTAAAAATTCAATAAAGGAAAACCCACGAATCGGCCTACGGAGCAACGCGTTAGGAACTGTAATATCTAAATGTTTAGCGGTAATTGTAATCGAAAGAGAAGATCTGCAGTTGAGGAAGACACCTGCCAAGTTTGTTCCTAAAATTCTGATATCCGAACACAGAAATGATCTCGTTGATGCCTCAAACTTGAAATGGTAAAAAAAAAACTAATTGGAAATAAAACATAATAACGGGAGATGAAACTTAGGTCTACGGTTATAAACTCTCTTTCTCGAAACTAAACATCAATCCATGGAGTAGGATGGAAAAGATGAACCAAGAACGAAGAAATATCGTCTTTGAAAGACGAAACCCATGGTTTTACTAGTGTAATTCTTAGACATAAAAGGGATTGTTCTCTAAGAATACTTTGAGAAAGGGCGAATAAGGAAGTTAATTCGTAGATGTCCATTTGAATCAATCTGCTTTTAAAGAATGGAAATAAGTGCTGAATATTTATCCAAAAACGTCACCCCAATACTACACCAACTTGCTTTTTATCCAGAATTACCTCCCAATCACTTTTTCCTATTCCCAAAAACAAAAAGGCTTTGAAAGGAATGGTCTATGACACTAGAGAAACGATCATTGCCGAATCGACAAAGGTATAAAAATAAAGGTATTGAATAGCATCCCGAAAGAAGACTTTTGTAAATGTTTTGAAGCATGAGAGAAAGCTGAGATTTTAAAAATTAATAATAATTTTTTCTCAATATCAGAGATCTATCTTTAAAGTTAACATTTTATCTAATATATTGATGTACCCCTATATTAATGAAAATATAGAGTTTTGATTTTACTATGGACATTTTGATACAGAGTAGATTTAAAAGCATATAAAAAGGTTTCAAACACTACTCTAGAGTTTGATGAAATTTGTATATATTTAAATTTTATATTTTTATATTTCAAGTGTTTGAGTGAATGTTGTAAAATTTCGGCTTATAAAAATTATGTTTGCAAATATTCGCTATTAAAAAATTTTATTACGTTTATATTTTACCATAAAGTGTTTCTTAAAGAAATTTGGATATATTTTAAAGGGATGTGTACTATTTTTATATTGACCTATAAATTCAGAATTTATTAAAATCACAAATTACCTCCTTGAATTCTGTTTATTGATGTATGTATTATTATACTTGATAAAATGGTACAGAAACTCTCTTCTCTCTCATATGAAGCAGCAGTCAAATGACACAAAGTAAGGTAATATAAAGTAGAGATATATCTAAATACCTTACAATCTAAGTTGTAAAGTTTATATAAAGCAACTGATTTCAAACAATAAAATTCTATAACTACGTTGATATGTTTTATTTGAAACCAATTTTTTATTCTATATACATTCGGTTCGCCGTCGCACTCTCTGGCGTGTAGAGTTCGTATAAAGTGGTTCATGGACGTATAAGAAATAAACCTTCGGTTAGTAACTACTCGGTACATTGTAATAGGTAAATATATGGGAAGGGAGTTTCAATATGGCGCATGTTTATAATAGGAGTTCGGGTGCTGTGGAATTCCAGTAGAAATATGGTTTTATCTGAAATTTGTTAGATAAATTGATTCTAGGTCGAGCTGGCTCTTTATGCTACATTGTGAATGTGATAGACGATTATTATTTTACCTTCATTTAACTTGCTTCCTTGTCTTTCAATCCACAAACGTGTAATCAATTTTTAATATACTTATAAAGCACGTAGGAATCTGAAATTTTGTACACTTTTTAGAACCCGAAAACAATGCAAGTTGACCAATTATTCATTAAAACCTTTCAAACAGCACACCTAGAAAAATAATTTTAAATTTCACATCCAAACGTGTGTTATACATTCTTCGGCGCCGACGTCTTTTCTAAGTGACATCCAACCTGCCCAGTCTTTTTGTGATACCCGTTGAAACCACCCAAGACAGCATCAACCTGCCTACCACATCAATCATTGGATTACCTTACCACGACATATGTATATTATATTAAAACTCTCTCTGTATTATTTTATCATAGTTTTATATATATAGATAATAATACTGGGTTTAATATTGATGTTCAAATTTAAACATTTTAATTATATGTCCTATATATTTTAACTTTCGATTCTAAGTTTTGTAAATTCATGACTAAAAATATAAAAATAATTGATAAATTAAAATACATTCTTAAAAATTTTACCCAAATGCACAAAAAAAGAAAAAAGAAATTCCGCGGAGGACGATCACATTGGGAGAAGAGATGAAAATTTGGTAAACACATAAAAATCGACATTCATTCGCTCCATACATTAAGTTCGAAATTCAGGATGATCGTTCCCTGTAACTTTTGCTCTTATTCATTTAAACCTAATTGCTCAATTATATATTTTTTTCTTTATATCTATATAGTGCATTTAAATTGATTATTTTAAATGTAATTTTATATTGTTTTTTATTATTGTAATTTTTATTTTGTTTTGTTTTTATTTTTAACACTTAGTATTATATCGCCATAATGCCAAAGTTATAGAGTGGGGAAGGTGTGTTATTGAACCTGGCAACATGGCGTTGTTTGTTGTGGCCATGAAACCAGATAGATCATTGTTGACTCTCTGCCTTTCTTTCTTCTGTGTCAGCCTCTGGGAGATGTACATCTAAATCTGGGACCTTCTGTATCACCAGCTGGAACATACTGAGCTGATGCCGCGCCCTTAAATACCAGGCCTTTATAGATATCCAATCTAAAGAGTAAACCAGGCAGAATCTTGAACCACCATATATATTATTTTGATGCTGTTTCCCGTGATCATCAAGCTGCCAATATTCAACGATGACTGAAAAATGCAATCATTCCTAATGAAGCAAGATTTTCTCAAGAATCTTAAGAATTTCAAGATATTCAGCAACTTCCACCAGTTTTGACCATTGATGATTGAAGTTTTGAAGTTTGATTGCCTTTGTAACATAAAGGATGATATGTGCCGCTCTAACATTATGAACACGTTCATGTCATGGCGAATGCTGCTTCAGGAATGTGTTATCTATATTTCAGCTCTGAATTAATGGGATTGATCGAATCTTTATACATATTAGTAAGATTGATTAGCCCCTAATTATGTTATTTGATTGGAAAAAGTAAAAAATTGGAAATCAAGGAATATATTTTAAACAAAACAATTCAAAACTGATAAATTCACTCATTATCTTTTAAAAGTTCGCGGACACAATCTCGATGGGAAACATTGTAAATTGCTTATATATTATATGAAGTTAGTTTTGTGAGTGAAGCCATCCTATTTCTCTCTATATGTAAGTAGGGCTGGTGACATGATGATGTGTCACAGAAGATGTAGCGTTTCAAACTACATTTACATTTTACATATTTTGATCTACTCTTTGTCACAATAAATCACCATTACAGCCAGGAACGAGCGGTGAAGGCCAAAGAGTTCCTACCTTAGCTAGCTAACTTAACTCAAAGTCTTGTCCGCTGTGTTTTCCAGGAGTTCCGAGATGAGTGATTCCTCGGGCCCCGTCCTCCAACCAACGTTACCAACGCTAAGCCACTGGGAACTCGTCCTCTCGGCCAGGTTCTGTCCACTTCTGTCAGGCTCTTTCATGATTTTCTGCGTTGCTCAACTGGTATTGTCAGAGGATCTGATAGCACCGTTTCACCTAGATCAACGTTGCTCCATCCTTAGTTTTTCCTGAGAGGCATGGTGCGTCGTTACCATGTCCGGGACAGTTGCCATTGCTTCGCCTTTCCGGAAGACAAGAGGAGTAAGACCTTTTTGTCGACGTTGAAAGACGTGGCACGTCGTTGCCCAAGACCCCTTCCATTTTTAACTCCTCATTTTGTCCGGGACTGTTACAAAGTGGTCGCTTGTTTCATTCAATACAGAATTCCATCTGTTTGTGTCGTGCCAGTTGGTCCACTAGTCCACGTTGTGTGCAGGTCCACTAGCTCCACCTCTGGTCGGTCTCTACCCAGATGGTCTCCGTCCACCGTCGATTTACGGTAAACATCTTTCTTTACCCCCGCTATATTGTATTGGGATCTTCTTTGGCCTTCACCGCTCTTCCTTGACACCTTTTCCTCATATATGACGTTAATGTAAACCTTATTCTTTGTTTTATTGGTGATTTATCTTTGTCATAACTTCAAGAAACCATAGGGAGGCACAACTCGCATTTCAGCAGGTCAATCAGTAATCTCCCAAAACCCTTACAAAGTCTTTAATATAGCCAAATGCAAGTTCAACCCGGTCTTTAACAGTAGGGAGGTACTGGTGTGAGCTGTGAGTAGGTGGAAGGTATGAAGTTTTGTACAATTACAACATTATTGAGACAGACACCATTTCTGTGTAAAATTGCTGCGTGCTATGGTGCCTAGAACTTTAGTGAGTGGGGTTTCAAAGATCTTAGGCAAGAAGGGCTTTCATTTAAAACACACAGCATAAGTCTTGTGTCCGTTAAAATATCAAGTTTTCAAGTCAATATTCAGGAGATGTTGAAAGCCTCCAAATCCTCCGCAAGTCCAGAATTGCTGAAAGTAGTAATGCTAACATCGATCCTCTCAAGTAAAGAACGGATGACAAGTTCTTCTCTCCTAAGTCAAGGATCCACTAAAGCTTCAAGTGATCTCAAGTTCGAGATTTTGTGGGAGAAACGCAAATCGTCATGGAACAAAAGTGCCAAAATGTGTTACGAAGCTACAACATTCCAAAAAATAATTGATTTATTTAATAAACGACCGGAACTCAAGAAACACCCCATTTCATGTTTTCTTTTAACACAAGTAGCAGTACACCAGTTTTGAGTATACCCATATACTGAAGAAAGTCGGAACACAAGTAGCTAGTTCACCAGTGTTATGTAGGCAGTAGGTACTGTAGAAATTCGGCCACAAAACAAGCAAAACTATTCTCGAGCTATTGACATTACGTAGTGTGCTTTGAGCTTGTTGCTTACATAAAATAAATGCGTTGTTGTATCGTGACGAAGTTTGATGTTCACTCAACTAAAATATTGGTAATTATTATTTTTATATAATACTAGTCGAATGACCCGGCTTCGCCCGGGAATTCCCCCGAGTGCAATTTCCTTCATACTGAAAGAACATTACTAATAAATAGTATTAGAGCCATAGAATAGCAACACCGAAGTAATACATTATCACAGGCAAAAGGTATGTTGGATGTCAAAAAATGCAATATATTAGTATTTAGGTATTTTATTTATTTATTTTTCAATCCATTTAGGTGTTTTAAATATAGTTCAAATAGTTGGCAGATTTTCCACCCAACCTCCGAGGTACCCTCCAGCGTGTTAACTCTTATATATAGTGGTGCATCCTCTGTAGGTCTATTACACTCTTTGGGTAAAAAGGGATAGGGATTGAAATTGCTTGAGAAGAGTGACCGTGATTGACCAAGCCTGGCCAGCAGCCTGTAATCTAATGTTTTCAGACCCCAGTCAAACATTCGTAGATGTTTTTCTGAAAAAATAATTAAAAAAAAAATAATATTAATATAAATCATAATAATCTGCAACTGTCCTTACATATTCTAATTCTAGAGATGTTACCTATCAAATATATACAAATATATACAGTAAAACCCCTCTATAGCGAACCCTAATGGGACGGAGCTTTTGGTTCACTATAGCCACGGTTCACTATAGCCACGGTTTGGCTATAATTTTTAATTTTCACAATTTTTAGACCATATAATTAAAGGACAGCCATGCACATTTTCCTGTGCAATAACAATGGCAACCTCATTAATGGTTGGAGCATTGAATGTGCGAGGATGGTGTCCAGGCGGTGCTTTGTCTGCCTCAATGACCAACTTGTAATCAGGAGAAGGCATTTTTTCAATGGGAGCTTTGAACAAATGGACATAAGGATTATGTCGATGCAACATATCTTGCAAAATGCTAACAATGTGGGGCTTAGTGATGGGAAAGTTTCTATGGCGGGTGGCAACCTCTGCACTACTATCTCCGATGAAGAAAACCTGAAGGAATGCTGGCTGTAGTTGGCGGCTATCAGAGTTGAGTGCTGGCAAAACAGAGCCAATTCTATGATAGACCTGGCCTTGGACCTTAAACGTTGGCATGTAACCTGGCAACACAACACGACTACCACACCCAAAAGATGTCATTTGGAAGGCATTGTTATAGTGACGGACACGTTGCATGAACTCAGCCGAGTGAGGAGAAGACCCATCGAGCAGAGTTCTGAGAGCTTCTGGGGGTTCAGGTAAATCAGGAATTCTGACCTTCCCTGCAGAACAGCACATTCCAGACCGCTCACCATTGTACTTAAAGGCAGTACAATGTAGACATTGTTTATCCATATGGCCAATCTGAAGAAAAGTAAATTGTTCATAATTCAGGGCCGGATTGTAATGGAAAGCAGCATTGAGAATATCAGCCAAAGTGCTAGCTCGTTGCCTGAAGTGCCGCAACCGGTCAGCCTCCTGTCGTGTTTGGGACTGCTGGGGAGTCTCTGATACGCGTTGAACTCTGTGGGGCAGCTGGTCACTTTGGAGGGGGGCTTGAGACTGTTGGGGATTCTCCAATGTGCGGCTACTTTGGACTCTAGCAGCTCGGGCAGCCATGCGGAGAGCTGCAGGAGTTCTTACTCCAATTGCAGATCTTTTGCGAGGCATATCAAATGGGATGATTAAATTTGAAAATATGTCCTAAAAAACAGAAATAGCACAATCAGTACCAAAAATATTTTTGTATATACACACACACACACACACACACACAAAGCCTTTATTAAGACATTAGTCTTATACAGATTCTCCGTACAAGGTGCAATAACAGGAAAAGAGCAGCACAGGAAACCAGTAGTTCCGCAACTATATACAATTATTAGTAATATAAGGAAAAGTAAGATTTAATATGAAAGGTCGACGCCATCGCCCCAAGTCTTCAATTCCATAAGCGCGGAGCAGAAATAGGGACTAAGTTATTTAGCTCGCCATAAATATAGCATCCAGACACAAAAAAAGGAGGTTTACTCCAGCACAGCCATCCATATTACCAGCTCCGCAATCTCATCGTCGACCAACACGATTGCCCCTCGATGTTTCTTCATCATTCTGAGGTGTAAGAACAATAGCTTCCAAGTTCTCTTTTCTCCCTCTTTACACCTACTGTCTTGTTAAAATTATATAGGGCCTGAGCAACTATTCTGCTTGTTTGGGCACTGGTTAACATAATTTGGATTGACCTAAGTTGGCTGGTGTCTACCATTGAAAATAATGTCCTTCTCTCCTCACTAATATATCTTGGCATTCATAGATATAATGAGATAGTTCAGTTTCCATATTTTCTTTGCAGAGATCACAAATCTTATCACCCTCTTTGAAAATGTTTGTATGGTTTTCCTTGAAAAACGAATATAGTATTCTCTGTTGTGCGATATAGCGTTTTACGGCGAATGAGAAGTTGCTAAGTAAATAGTTTTCAATTCGGAATGAACTGTGTAAATACTTATAGTGAGGGTAGAATTTAGAATTCTCTATTTTTGCCTGGTCACTTTGAATAGATTTTTCTATTGCAATTTTAGTTATTAAAGGTATTTCTTGCCGGATAATCCTTGCATCGTTGCAGTTAATTAACCAAGAAAATCCTGTTGAGTTGAGTATGTTGGCCAAACTTTCCGCAAGTCCAATATATATATTTCTATTTCTTGATATCTCATAGTTGAGCTAAGCATATATGGGGGAGTCGGCTGCAGTTCATTTTTAGAATTCTATACCAGAACCCGAGTGTAAGTTTCAGCACCGTAACTCCCAGTGACGTTCTTCCGCACTCCATACGTAGAATAAAACCAGGAGTATATCTGGGTAAATTTAGAAGTCTCCGTAAGAAATTGTCTTGTACCCTGTCAACCAAGTTTTTTTGGTTGTTTGCCCAAATTGGAGCTGCGTAGAGCAAGGTTGACAGAGCCATTGAGTCTAGAAGCTTGAGTGAGGTACTGATAGAATTGATTCTTGTTTTAGTCAATATTGCCCCAGACCGCATTAATAGCATTTAGCGCATTGTTTTTAAAATGCTTTGCCGCCTGTTGAGTTGAGTTTGACGCTGTCAGCTGGTAACCCAGATATGTGTATTTAGATGTTATAGTGAGAGGCAATTGTCCCCAGAACCAAACATCCGATCGGGCCTTTCGACCTCCATTTCTAAACACCATCTCAGCTCGTCTAGCTAGTGACTATACAGTACTGTGACAGCGGTTAGGGAGGTCTACCTTCCTGAGATTGTCACAGTACTGTATATCTAACCCCCTCTGTGTAGATACCACGTGGAACTCCCATCGTTAATATTTAGGTAAATGTCTTTCTTTAAGCCCTCTCTATCCATACCTCACAGAGTCCCTTTTTTATAACTTGGCCTTCACGCGGGGGTATGGGATAAGTTATCTCTTACGTGTTTTAGATATTTAAATAAATTATTAAGCCTATCTTTAATAATTTATATCGATTATTTTAGAGTATTCCTATTTAGAGGTATATAATGCTAACGTATAATCACAAGGTTAAAAAAAATCAGTTTCCATCAGTTCCTTCTGTAGTACTTGTGGTGTGTATCACCATGTTACAGAGTTGCAACACACAGTAGAATTGAGTCAAGAGATGGTGGAACCAGCGAGGATTCTATGAAGTTCATTATATTTTAGGTGTGTCAAAGTATCAATGTCTGTGGAACTCAATAGTCTTTGAAGTATTGACAGGTGGAGAAAAATAAAAGAAAATAGGAATGGATGAATAAAATGGCTGTTAAAGATGAGAGAGGTGTAACCTGCCCAATAACAAAAAAATAATAATATTAAAAGGCATATACTGACCGCGCTCACATGAGATTTTCATGACAGAGCGACATCTAGTGGAACAGAAATAATTTTATTTTACTTTTTTTTTCATATCCACACCTTTTTTACTTCATACCTCAGCCTTCCACTAATAATTTGATGTATTTGAGTGTTAAAAGGTAAATACCACTTCAATCTGGATATTTTCCACTACATATCTATAAAATCAAAGTGGCACAATGTTCCAAGGCCAGCTTCTCTGTTGTCCTGGTATTGAGCAGCGGAGCAGGGCCCGCCACGCACTCCTCTCCACCTTTGAGGGAGCACAAGCGATGGCGTTTCCAGGAACCTGCAGACGAAAGGCAGGTTCAGTAGAATGGGAGTGGAAGCCACAACGTGGTTCAGGCCCAGGATGTTCCCTCAGTTCCAGTAGTCTCGAGATAGCACCCGGAAACTCGGGAATAAGGGGCTTCCCAGGTTTCAGACTCCGCCAGCCATGGGTAGAACTTCTTATTTCCAGCCACTCTGGATCCTGGACTCCTCTAAGCTGGAGTTCTGGTGTCCAATAACCCCACGTCACCGACGGACACGGAACGCGCAGAATGCTGCTGGTCAAGACCCCAAAAAACCGCGCTAGTCTTTAAATAAATTAAATAAAAATATAAGATAAATTATTTTTTTTTTTACTAAACACGCTCAATATATTTATCTATAAATGAGTATTTGGAAATATATATATGTACTAGCCGACTGAACCCGGCTTCGCCCGGGTATTGTTCGAATGGGGTTTACTCATGAATGTATAGAGCCCCCAACTGTTTTAAAACTTATAGTAATGACTTTTCTTTCAGCAAAATGCAGATAAACTGCAAATAGCAAAATTAAAAATTCTGGTGAAAAGAATCTGAAATATAAGATCAATTGAATCAATCATCTAATGAATAAAGTGCTGTTTTGGAGGAGTTATCTAAACTGTTGATTTTTAAAAACCACGAGCCGGGATCATCGAATCCTGCTTTGGGTACTTTGTTCTGAAAAAAATAAATTGCCCGAATGGCCCCTGATTCTTGAAAAAGTCCAACTTCTCCAGTGAGTGGGCTTTGGTATCTAAAAAATTAAAAAAAAATCTAATTATTAGTGTGAATTAATGAAAATGGTCCTCGCAACCTGAAAATTTCACTTTCACTCTCGGTTGTTCAAAAAGAAACAGTCAGATTAAACATTTTTAAGGGCACCTAATCCGGCACTTACATCTCTAAATAGCGAAGCAACTTTTATAAATGTAAAATATCTGCAATACTGAAATACCCGGATTTTTGTGCTTCTTATTAAAGTTTAAAACACATTTAAACTTCATATATTTTATTCAATGAAGATCAAAATTACAAAACATCACTATTAATTATATATCATCACAATTAAATTTATATCATCACAATTAAATATATATAATAACTACATGACATTAAGCCAACTATTTTCAGTTTTGTTTTCATCACCGGTCCAATATTTTTATTTTCACAGAATAAATTTTGAGATTAATTTATTAATGAAAAATATGTAGAACAAATAAAAAACTGTATACATCAATTCCCCCTTCTTAGGCATGGCTTCTCTTATTCATTTATTTATTTATTACTAGCCGAAAATGACCCGGGCAACGCCCGGGTTTTACCCTATTAAATGTACCCTATTCAAATACTATTCGTTACAATTATAAATTGGCGCCGTGGATGTCACTCTTGTGAAACGTACCGCTCCAAACTTTGTGTCTGAGAAGCGATATTTTTATAGAAAGATGATCTGGCTTTTGTTTTCTGCTCGAATGAATGTTTTTCTGTTAGAATTTTGTTCCTGCATACAAAATAATGAACTGGTTTCACCCGTTGTCTCTGCTTTTTGGAATTTTTCCCGTTATAATTTTGTATCTGATAATCAAACATGATACAGCAATATCATTGGGTGTTGTTCGTAATTTTTGCACGAATCATAATTAAAACCTTCTAAAAGTAAATTGGAAAGTCTATCACGCGAGTTTCGTGAGGCCAAAGTTCTTTCCCTGACATTCAGAATCCTGGCCGTATGTTCTTGTGGGGTTTCTGCCGCTCTCGAAGTACTGATCCTGCTTCTATTTTGCCGAAGCCTGTTCTCACGCTGTCCCACGGATTCCGCCGCTCTTGAGGTACTGGCCCTGTCTCTATCTTGTTGAAGCCTGTTCTCACGCTGTCCCACGGATTCCGCCGCTCTCGAAGTACTGGCCCTTTCTCGATTAATCCTAAGACGATGCTCACGTTGCACAGCAGTCTCAGCACTTCGCACATTTCTTTTTTACTCACTTCTGGTAAGACTTTTCCAATAGGTTTGCGTTTCTTGGGAGGCATCTCAGATCTCTAAAAGCTAAACAAAAGAAAAGAGTATAAAACAGTAATAAAAATAGGCAAAGTAGATAAAAAATATGTTATTTAAAAAGCTAAACAAAAGTAAAGAGTATAAAGCAGCCAATTGGCGCGCGCCGCCGTCAGATCCCCACGCGTTCTAGAGGGCGCTGTTTGTGAGCTAAGTTGAATAATTTGAATATATAGTTTTAATAATTGATTTATATATTTTTTAAAATAGCCTATCGTCTTCCCCGTATTATTTTACCTATGTATGGAAATTTTGGTTTAAATTAGTGAACTACTGCGAATTTGTATACCGGACATACAGACATACAAACATTCATTTATATATATATAGATATGTCTATGGACATCTGCGCTCTCTCTGAGGGTACCTGGGGGTTGTAACACTTTTCTCCTCTGAATTGGAGTTGGCACACATTCAGCATCATCCATATTAGTGGGATGTGGTTTACCAGGCAACATTTTTTAAATGTAGTTTTGATGATCGTTTTTCTCACTGTCACCTTGTTTTATTAAATAAACATTCCTTCCTAGTATTTTAATTATATTTCCTGTTTACCAAGAGGGATAATTACACTAGTACACAAAATGAAAAATATTTTCTCCTCCTCAAATAAACAAAACATTTTCTGGGTTAACTTTTTGTGCTGATTAACGTGGTATCAATATTATTTTTCGATTAGCTCAATTTCTTAATTTATGGGTATAATGCCTTTGACCCATGATATTCATCTATTGGAGGAAAAGTTATGACATAAAACTTATTACTATATAAATAAATGCGTCAAAGATAGTGCAAATGAAGAAACAATATTATGCATATATGCATGTGCATATATTTCACCTCAATAACTGCCCTTAGATATATATATATTTATCAAACTACTTATTCTATATCCATATAAATTTTCATTTAAAAATCTTATTTCTTTTCCTTTCTTTTTCAAAATTATCAGGAGAATAGTTTTTATATATAAGATGGAAGGTCTTAACAAAAAGCTGTGTATGCGAAAAAACATTTTATTTGGTTCAATAAACATTATTTATGAAGATGCAGTAATATTTAGGAAGTAATAAAAATATTGTGGCATGCATGGCGTTAGAAAATAGTTCTAAAAGTGGCCAATAGGTGGCGCCATGGATTTATGCGGCGTTTCTCTGCTCTGACTCTGTTGTTGGTCCTGTTCCTTCGCCAACCCCTGTAATAAATGGTTCTGTGCATGATTCCTCCTTCGGCCTCATCCTGCCACCTGTATTATGTAAAGTACTTGTTATATGATATTGCGACCATGTATAATGTAGATAAAGTGTTTTAATAAATTCTCTTGTTCTTCGGCGTTGTGCGGTCGTGACTCTCCTTTCGACAACACATCGCTGCGCCTCTGGTCAGTCCTGACTGTCCCCCCACCCGTGGTAAGGCTGACGGATACTGCCAGAGGTTAGGAGAGTTACACGTGTTGGCGTGGCTCCCATCTGGTAGAGTAGGAAGGCAAACGGTGCAAAGGGTCAGCCACTTTAAGGAAGCGTTGCAAGAGGGCGAGCACGCAACATTTGGTGTCAGAAGTGGGATCCTTATTGGTGGACTGACCGGCAGTATCTGGTGGAGAGTCGGGGTTGAGGCTCTGGAGGGAACCAGATAGGTGGCGCCTTGTTTGTATGCCTGTGGAGACCAGAGGACAGAAAATGGCCTCAGAGGAACTTTTGAAGCAGTTCATGGGCCTTATGAGGCAAGAAAGGGAGCAAGAAAAGGAGGAGGAGGAGCGGAGACGAGAACGAGAAAAGGAGGAGGAAGAGCGGAGACGAGAACAAGAAAAGGAAGAGAAGCTGAAGCGAAGAGAAGAAAAGGAGGAGAAGCTGAGGCGTGAAAAGGAAGAGAAGCTGAAGCGAAGAGTGGAAAAAGAGGAGAAATGGGCCAAAATGCTGTCGGGGATAAGGGTGGAGCTCAGGGAGGAACTGGCTACCCTGGACAGCAAGATGGGAGAGATAAATATCGCTTTGGAGAGCGAAGTAGATGAGAGGAGGGGAGAATTTAAGAGGCTTGAGGATGAGCTGACTCGTCTAAAGAGTAATGGAGGTTTTGTGGCTGGGACTGCCTCTGCAGTATTAAAAATTACCCCACCAACCTTCGACGGACAGAGTTCCTTCGGGAATTATATGAGACAATTTGAGGCAGTTTCCCTCAACAATGGATGGGGAGAGGCCGAAAAGGCAATAAATCTCATTGTGGCTCTACGGGGACCAGCATTGGACCTGCTTCAGACAATCCCGGAGCAGGACCAACGGAGTTACGTAAGTTTGGTGGGTGCTCTAGAATTGAGATTTGGGGATCAGCACTCAAGACACGTATTCCAATCTCAACTAAAGCTGAGAAGGCAGAAGATGGGGGAAAGCCTACAGGAATTCGAGGCCGACCTGAAGAGACTTTGTCTGATGGCATACCCCAGCGCTCCGATAGATTTCATCGATCAATGGGTGGCTCAGACTTTTATCGAGGGTATTCGGAATGTCGAGGTGCAGAAGACATTGAGACTGACCTCCTTCAACACGTCAAGGGAGGCGCTGATTCGCGCGCTAGAAATAGACGCGGCATTTAAGATCAGCGACTCAGGGCCACCCAGGGTTCGTAAATCTGAGTTGACAGAGGAAGACGGTGCCGTTGGGGGCTCTAGAGATTCTGGGATTGAAGAAATAATCAAAAGACTGGACAAGTTGGAAGAAGCTGCTAAACATCGCAGAAGACCGGTTGGACCTTGTTTCCGCTGTGGTAAAATGGGCCACCTGAAAAGTCAATGCACTTCCAGGTCGTCCACCGAACAGCAGCAGGAAAACTAAAATCTGCCAGCGCTAAGGGGCGACCGTTGGCAGGAGTGGACGCAGTCCCTAAGATCGTCTCTATCCAAAGAATGAGGAGGGCGTGGGACACGCTGATGATAGAGATTATTGTAAACTCGAAAAAAGTTAAAGCAACTGTTGACACCGGAGCGATGGTCTCCTTGATAAGAAAGGATGCGCTGAGAACTGCGCCGAGGCCGTTGCATCGAAAAATGATGCTGAGGACCGTCACGGGGGATACTGCACCAATTGAAGGAGAGCTTGATGTGGATATCCGTTTGGGGGGGGACCCGTTTCGATCATAGAGTACTGGTGGCAGATATCGAGGATGAGTTTATTCTTGGCATGGACATCATCCGGGAGCATGGCTTCACGTTCGACCCAACACAGGGTATCCTAAGGTTAGGCGACGAAAGCTTCGTGTTGTCAACAGAGGGTGAGAAGTGTGAAGGCGTCCGACTCTTCGCCTGTGAAAATGGGTGTGTCAGTGGAAACTGCGAAGGGGTTATCATGACCGTTGCCGAGGCACCCCTTGGGAGTGGTGTTGGCTTGATTGAGCCAACTTGTGACGCAAGGCAGAACCTTTTGGTGGCCAGGGCTATTGTCAAGACCGCCGACAAGAAAGTTCCAGTTAGACTGGCCAACGTTTTTCCGAGTGGGATCAGCATCAGGAAGGGAGACTTTCTGGCAGTTTGCTCGCCAATCTCGAGGATCGCCACGACAGAAGGAACTAACTGCCAAGGTAGAGTAAACAGGGTGGGGCAGACAAAATTGGAGATAGACCTGAAAGACCTGACAGAGGATGAAGCTCGGATGGCTCGTGCATTTATAGAGAAAAATCAGGATGCCTTTTCTACTGGTAATAGGAAGTTGAGAAGGACAGACTTGGTCCAACACAAGATTTATACCGGAAATGCTCGGCCAGTCCGGCAACCTCCTAGACGGGTGCCAATGGCAAAACGAGACGAGGTAGTAGGGCTGTTGCATAAATTGAGGCAGGATGGAGTCATAGAAGAATCCAACAGTCCGTGGTCTTCACCCGTGGTTCTGGTAACAAAAAAAGATGGGTCTACAAGATTTTGTGTGGATTATCGAAAGCTGAACGAGGTTACCAAGAATGACAGTTACCCTCTACCCCGGATCGATGACACTCTGACAACATTGGCGGGGTCATCTTGGTTCTCTACATTGGATCTAAAGAGTGGATACTGGCAGGTAGGCGTACATCCGGCTGACAGGGAGAAAACGGCATTCAGTACCGGGAATGGGCTCTATCAATTCACAGTGATGCCTTTCGGGTTGTGTAACGCGCCGGCTACTTTTGAAAGGCTGATGGAGCTCGTACTTAGGGGACTAACCTGGAAAACTTGCTTGGTCTACCTCGATGATGTAATGGTTATGGGCAGGACGTTCGGGGAACATCTTAAAAATTTGCAAGAGATCTTCAATAGATTCAAGGCGGCGAATTTGGGGTTGAATCCTAGGAAGTGCCAGCTGTTCCAGAAGAAGGTAGAGTTTTTGGGCCATACAGTGTCTGCGAAGGGGATCCAGACAAGCGAGAGCAAGATTCTTGCTATCAGGGATTGGCCCAAACCAAAGGACAAGCACGAACTGCGAAGTTTCCTTGGACTCTGTACATACTACAGACGGTTCGTAGAAGGATTTGCAGACATTGCTGCCCCGTTGCACAAATTGACAGAGGCGAAATCGACCTTTCACTGGAATCAGGATTGTGAGAGCGCATTCGTGACCTTGAAAGGCGGCCTATGCTCCAGTCCAGTTCTGGTGTATCCCCAACCTGGGATGAGATTTGTACTGGACACAGATGCCAGTAACAGCGGTATTGGAGCCGTTCTGTCTCAGGTTCAAGATGGAGAAGAGCGAGTGATCGAATATTACAGCAAAATCCTAACCAAACCTGAGCGAAACTACTGCGCTACAAGAAGGGAGCTCTTGGCCATAGTCAGATCAGTGGAACATTTCCACAGGTATCTATATGGGCAAGATTTCTTGGTTAGGACCGATCATGCCGCACTCACATGGCTACTACAGATGAAAAATCCTGAAGGCCAGGTGGCGAGATGGTTGGAAAAGCTGCAGCAATACCATTTTCAAATTAGACACCGGCCTGGGAAAAGACATCACAATGCGGATGCGCTGTCCAGAAGACCTTGCGGAAGTTGCAAGCATTGCGAAAAAATTGATAAAAATGAGAGCGAGGCGACATCGAGAGGGACGACTGTGGTACCGAGCGACGAGTGGACCCCTGCAAGCTGCAGAGCCAGCCAGCAACAAGACTTGAATATCGGTCCAATTTTGGAATTAAAGGAAAACGGAAACCTAAGACCTAGCTGGGAGATCATATCGGATAAGAGCCCAGCACTTAAGGCATTATTGGCACAGTGGGACTCCTTGAGGGTTGAGAACGGACTGCTGAAGAGAGTGTGGGAAAGTGCTGATGGGAGGAGCACAAAAATGCAGCTAGTGGTCCCGGAGGTTAAAATTCCTGGTGTCCTGCGGGAGGTGCACAGCGGAGCCTCGGGATCTCACTTTGGCGTGACGAAAACCTTGAGAAAGGTTAGAGAGAGGTTCTACTGGGTATATTGCCGGGAGGACGTGGAAAATTGGTGCAGGCGATGTACCACCTGTGCTGCCAGCAAAGGCCCACAAACTAGGTCCAGAGGAAAAATGAGAGAATACAACGTGGGAGCGCCTTTCGAAAGGATCGCGATTGATGTGGCTGGCCCATTTCCAGTCACAGAGGATGGAAACAAATACCTCTTGGTCGCTATGGACTACTTTACGAAGTGGCCCGAGGTCTACGCGATTCCTAATCAGGAGGCTGCTACGGTCGCAAGAGTTCTTGTAGACAACCTTATCTGCCGATTTGGTGTGCCATTAGAACTGCACTCAGATCAGGGGCGGAACTTTGAATCGAAAATATTCCGAGAATTGTGCCAGGTATTGGGAATCTGGAAAACAAGGACTACTCCCCTGCATCCACAGTCGGATGGAATGGTGGAATGGTTCAACAAGACCATGGTGGAGCACCTATCCAAGGTCGTGGAGCAGAATCAAAGGGACTGAGACCGTAGACTGCCGCTGTTCCTCATGGCGTACCGAGCGGCCATTCACGAAACAACGGGTCAAACACCGGCCAAGGTTATGTTCGGACGAGAGCTACGACTCCCTTGTGACTTAGAATTCGGCACCCCTGGAGGACCACCAGTAGAGGTGACCAGTTATGTGGGCGAACTGAGAGGTGTGCTGTCGGAAACTCATAAATTGGTTAGGGAAAAAATCCAGCTAGCAAGTCACCGGATGAAGACTCACTACGATCTAAAAGCAAACCATGAAGGATTCAAAGAGAATGATCTGGTATGGATGTTTAATCCAAAGAGAAAGAGAGGGCTCTTCCCAAAGTTAACACCAATGTGGGAAGGACCCTACAAGGTCGTCAAGAGAATCAACGACTTGGTCTACCGCATCCAGCGAAGTTCAAAAGCAAAACCAAGGGTCGTCCATTTGAGCCGGTTGGCGCTCTTCCAGGGAGAGCAATCAGAGTGGACCTGATCGGGACGATCAGGTTTGATTGGGGGGCAGTGTGGCATGCATGGCGTTAGAAAATAGTTTTAAAAGTGGCCAATAGGTGGCGCCATGGATTTATGCGGCGTTTCTCTGCTCTGACTCTGTTGTTGGTCCTGTTCCTTCGCCAACCCCTGTAATAAATGGTTCTGTGCATGATTCCTCCTTCGGCCTCATCCTGCCACCTGTATTATGTAAAGTACTTGTTATATGATATTGCGACCATGTATAATGTAGATAAAGTGTTTTAATAAATTCTCTTGTTCTTCGGCGTTGTGCGGTCGTGACTCTCCTTTCGACAACACATCGCTGCGCCTCTGGTCAGTCCTGACTGTCCCCCCACCCGTGGTAAGGCTTACGGATACTGCCAGAGGTTAGGAGAGTTACACGTGTTGGCGTGGCTCCCATCTGGTAGAGTAGGAAGGCAAACGGTGCAAAGGGTCAGCCACTTTAAGGAAGCGTTGCAAGAGGACGAGCACGCAACAATATATATATTCATGGATTTAAAGATTTTTTCTGTGAAGTCTATTATATTTTGCTTGCCATCATGGATCAGATTCCAACAATAATCCGCCACCATATGTTGATTCCACAGATCATTGTATCGTTGCTCAATGATTTTAATACCTTGGTAGAAGCGTTCGCCTTGTTCTTCGCTCTCTGCACCGAGATTATCAGGGAAAAGGTTTAAATGTGAATCCATAAAGTGAAATTTTAGATTCGTTATGCACTCGAGCTTATGGAATTTGGAAATCAGATTTTCGACGATTCTCGCATAATTCGGTGACTTATTATTGCCTAAAAAGTGTTTGACAACGTCTATGAGTGCAAGCCAAGCATTTTTCTCATCTTCTTTCAATGTTGCAATTAACTCTTTGTCATTTATTAGTTTACGAATTTGAGTTCCAATGAAAATATCTTTCGTTATCTTAGAACAACTAATCTTCGGAAATTTAGTCATTAAATATTTGACAGCATCACTATCTTTCTTTAAAGCCTTTACAAATTTTTCTTTAACCCTAATTTGATATGTAAAGGGAAAGGAAGCATTTTTAGTTTATGGAAAAGCGGTTCATTTTCAACGTTTTGTTCACCTAAGCGAAACATACTTCTTTCAGGCCACATTTTTTTTGTATATAATGATTCTTTCTGTCTCTGCTGTCCCACTTGCATAAAAACAAGGATAATTTGTGTTTCCTTTCTGCAAGCTCGGTAAAATTCCTATTGTTTCCTATTACAATAGACAGATATTTTGGTTTGTGGTAACAAGAGGTTACTCTGCTTTAATCTTGATCCAAGGATTTCTGCTGTTTCTTTTGATAGCCCTAGATCCCTAACTAGATAATTTATTGATGCCTGATCAAATAAATGTGGAATGCCACTTTCATTTGAAATAAATTCAGGGTCTTCTAATTGGTGATCATCTGCAAATGCTGTGTGCTAATCATCCTTTTCGATATAGGATTCTTGAACCGTTTTAGGAATCGGTATGGGATTCTCGTGATGAATAGGTTGCCTAGCTGATGGTATATCAGGATAAAAGTTAGCTTGCTTCTTTTTGCTATTAAAGCCTGTGAATTTGCAGACATAGAACAAACAATCGCCATGCTGATTTTCTGGTTCTCGCCAAACCATTGGAACACCAAAGGGCATACCTTTTCATTTCCCCCGATTTCCATTGCAAAAGCCCTTGATAGCACGTTCCACACTCACTATGGGGGCACCACCACTTGTCTTGATGACCTAAGACAATACCAAAATATTCTTTATAGCATTCTTTTATCTTTGTGGTGAGACGTTTCCTCTGTTTGGGAATTGTAAATTTTCCACAAATGTAGCAGAACATTTCTGGATTAGCTTTGCATTTACGCGGCATTATTTAAATATTAAAAATATTTATGAAAATAAATGTATTTGTTAGACATTTTCTTGATATAAAATCGCAATGGTATGCATTTCATCTAAATTATGATTAAATTGTATGCTTACAAATTCAATATCTTCAAAATATTTTGATGACAGCGATGGCATATAAGCTTCTTTATAAAATTGAATATTTTCAAATATTTTTCAAAATATTGAGCTAATTATGAAAAATGGAGTTTATATTAATGATCTACGGATTGGAATTTACTAGAAACAACTTTCAAATATTGAGAAGGAAAAGTGTGTGTACTAGTGTAATTATAGTGTTCTATATATAAATATTTCTCATATATTTTGTAAATTTGATATTATTTTATCTCTTTTTTTTCAATCATTTTCTGCATCTGTCAGCCTAAATTTTAAAGGTTTTAATAAAGGTATTGAATGTATTCAAGGATATTGTAGGTTACACTCAACTGTTCCAGAGATGGTACGTTCCAATATTTGCCTATGATGGCTCGCTATCATTGAAATTGGCAAAGTTGCATATTCAGAACAAACCTCTACAGTCGTTTTGGTCAAACAACAGTATGCAAATAATATAGAAAGCAAAGAGCATCAAGTTAAGTGCGCCATCAAATATATCACTTTCACTTATAACCCGCGCTCAATACTGATCATTGTAATCAAGGCGTAGATTGATCATCATGGAAATATCATTGTAAGCCGGCAATGATAGAGAATATATATAAGACTGGTTTCCCTGGCCTTGGAAATCTAACCTTTTCTGAACAAATTTGGTGGCGTGCAGCACCTTGGTACTTTGCTATAGTGTATTGTTTTCTTGCTACATTCATTTTTGGGCTCGAAAATCATACGTTTTGGTTAGTATTCCGTAAAACCATATTCTACTATAAGGAAACATTTGACATTGAATCGCCAATAGGACTAGAGTTCAAATTAAAGATACTTCGGCCAGTAAATATTTTTTATTGTCTCGACGTTTCGACAAAAATCTTTTGTCCTCGTTAGGAGCGAACAAAAATCAAAACATTTGGCAAAGCGTTAAAAGTTATTCTTTGGCTTTGCCAAATGTTTTGATTTTTGTTCGCTCCTGACGAGGACAAAAGATTTTTGTTGAAACGTGAGGCAATAAAAAAGATTTGCTGTCCGAAGTAACTTTAATTTGAAGCCTCTATCTTTACAATAATAGGACTAGAGTTTTCAAATAAAATAAAATAGATAGGATGTTCAAAAAAATAACTGTAAACAACCTATGTATTTGTTTTTTTAAAATTCTAGTCCTATTGGCGATTCAATGTCAAATATTTCCTCTTGTAGAAGGGCTTCCGTGTCAGAAAGAGAAAGTTAGAGATTTATATATTTTTAAAAATGTTTTGAAAGAAGCTTATCCCCGGAATCCTGATATTTTCAACGTAAATAACAAAGAAAAAGACATCTCCTTATCGTGCAACTGAAAGTTGTTGATGGCTTGCGCCACTATCGGAATAAATATTTATTTGAGGTCATTAGATCACACGCACTCCCTAGTGGAATCTGTTCTTTACCAAGAAACTACAGAGTGACCTCTTAAGATTGTTTAACTCCGATAAGTTGTAGCTACTTGTAGTATCCAGCAGGAAGTTGGTTCAGAGCAAAGAAGACAAAAGGTGTTCTTTGTGGGAAATCAAATCCAGATGTACATCATCTTTAGTATAGCAAACCTCCCTGGGATGACCAGCTTTGTAATGTCCCTTATCTCCATCAGTGTCATTGAGTCGCCCAGGATCGCTAGCTGATCTGTGATGGGGCGGTAGATTTTCAAGTCTTACTATAATCTATAACGTCCCTTAGGATTTATTCTCATTCTGTGGGTATTTTGAGTTTTCAATGGCATTTTCTGTATCAATAGTGGGACTGAAGGGTGTTCAGTTCCAGAGAGGTAGTGATTTACAGTCACTGCATAAGTTATTGTTACTACCCAGCAGATATAAACTCGCAAGCCACGCACTAATCGCTAGGATGGTCCTCTGCGATAAATATTTTGTGCCGATTTCTTTGTTTTTCCGGTCCTCCTTCGGTACTGAACAGCTGCTCTAGCTAGTTGTGTGCGATTTCCTTGATGATAATATTTATGGAACGTTAATCCCAAATCACAATCAGTTGGTTAAGGTCCCTTCTTATAAATTTAATTTCACCTCATTCCAATTGTGGCGAAGACATAGATAGTCCATAATGTTTTCAAGGCATTCGTTTCCAAACCCAGGATGGTGTATACTTAAATTCCAGTGGTACCCAAGCCGTGTCTTTGTTCATCCTGACATGTTGGTGATGGATCCTTCTTCTTTATTGATTTGTAACACTTGTGATGACCCTTTGACAATATTTTGTTTTTATCAAATATAATTAACCAATTTATTTAAACAATATTTCAAATTATTAAAAAGTTCATCGCTTTCCCGCTTGTATGCCATTGAATGAGCACGTGAGTTCGAGGACACAGAGCTGGATAGGCTTTGTTTATTTTTCAAAAATATTTCAATCCATGAATAGCAAACTTTAAATAAAAGAAGTGTATTTAGGAAAATTACAAAATTATCTATATTTCAATATTACAACGAGATACATACACAGCCTTTCTCAAGGCAATCATTTCTCTAGTGGCAAGAGGTTTGTAAGATTTAATTATAACAGTTTTATTATATGTACAACTTATATCTTCAACAACCCCTTGCCACTATATATTAGACTTTAGTACGCTCCAGGAATCGGGTTACCTCAAGAGAGATTATATATTAGTTTTGTGTTTAGAAAGGCAAGCGTGCTGGTCCCTGAAATATCGAAATAACAATAATTTTGTTCAAAGTTTCGCCTCTTTTATTGAAAAATATTACTTTATTTGCGATCCATTAATATGCTCTTCCACACTGACAACTTAACTGTTGGCTTCAGCAAATGTTCTATCTAGAATCACAGTCCAGTTCTAGTACAATATTCTTCAAGACTGAAGATATCTAAAGAAAGTTGATCATCTCTCTATGCTCGGACATCTTCAAATTTGGAAACTCAGATTGTAGAGCAGTATTTTATATCAAAAGATATATTGAGAGGATTTGTTCCACAATGTTACTATATTTAAGGTCTGGTGAAACATATTTTATCGATACAGCATAAATATTTGATTGTAAACGTTTTAATTTTATTAAAGTTTATTAATTTGTGTGTGTATTCATTTATTATTTATTTTTATTATTTTAGGCATAATTTCCACACCACCCAGGAGGTACTGCCGTTGGCGCGTTACCCTTTGTTTATAGTGGCGGGTTCCCCAGGAGGCCTATACCACTCTTCTAGCAGAGCTCTATCATCGGGTCGCTCGAATCAGGCTTTGCCTTTTTCGGGCATTACTCGGCCGAGTCCGATTAAATCGGCCCTGCCAGGCTCCTAGACATCCTACCTAGAGTTAAAAAATATTTTAAAAAGTGCCCATTGTTGGAGCGGCGTGACCCAGGAAACCTAATTCATATTTTATACCTAAAAATATTTCAATATAATAATAAATTCGATTTGTGACATATATTAATTCAGGAAACTAACATGATAAATATTAATAGAATATGGGAATTTCATAGGAATTGTTTTCAGTATATCCATAATTTCTTGGGATGATTTTGATATATGGATCATCTGTGGATTAAAATAAAAATAAATTAAGGCCTTCAAACATCAAGAAGAACGTTCAACACATAAGAAATATGACGGAGTATATCGTTTTACCACTCATTATTAATTCTCATTCTCTCTTTCTTAAATTCGTCCTGCATTATATTCTAAATGTTTTCCTTACATTTATAGAGATTCAAATTTTCATATTTATTTGAAAAATAACCAGTTGCTAAATATTCATTTTGAAAATTCAAAACAAGGCTAAAAATGCACAAGATTTCAATTATAAATTTCAAAACTTGTTTATGGCAATCGAATATACACTAATATTTTTAACTATCCAAATGACCCGAGAGCATTTTCCATCGAGTGTTTAGGTATATAAAAAAGGTTTTTTTACTCAAATGCTATTCATTACAATTATAAATTATGTTACTCAGCTTCTCACTGAATATCTTAAGTAAATGTTTTCTATATGAATATTGCTTGAATTAAAATACTCCATGGGAATTAATACAAACAAAAATATCTCAAGCATTTTATAATATACTGTATTAATAAAATTTTTAATTTCACAATAAAATTGAAAATTGCATAATTATAAAAGCTTTCTCTCTCTCTCTCTCTTTAAAATATCTCTGAATATCACGATTTTTCCTACTTAGTTCATACTTTTTTTTTTATGTATTAGGACAACCTTGAAAAATATCAATTTTACCTTAAACCATCGATCTTGACGTCTGAAAATTTGCATATTTGCCTTATTAGGATTGAGCGAGAATGAAAATGTATTGAAGGCTTTCTTGTTCCTCTGATTTACTGTTCTGTAATGTTGTAGATGGGCGTTTCTTTGGCGGATTAGGTATTGGGTACTCAGGACTAAGAGGAACGAAAACAATGGATGAAGAAATATCCGGATAAATGAAACATGAACATTCTTGCTACTTTGCTATTCAGAAGTTAATGGTACTCTTTTTATGCAGATTTTCACAACTTTTTGCACACCATTTATTAGTGTTGCTAATTCAGTGTCACATAGTGTATATTGTTATGTGAAGGGAATGCAGGCCTAAATATATAAAGACAATTTATTCAAACCTTTTAACAATTTACATTTTATAATCAAATGATAAAGAGACAAAAGAAGAAATATTCCGAAAAAAATAAAATCTCCAAATTTGATATTCTGTTTATTATATATATAAAAATATTCTTTTATAATAAACACTCATGGACAATATTTAAAGAAGTAGAAATTATTTGATATCGCCGGGTTTTTTTTTTAAGGAGACAGAGGCAATTTTGTGCACACTTGGTTATCTCGTGTGTCGTCAATAAAGGTCACTGTAATATCTTTCAGAGTTATTGTCTGAATACCGATATACATGATAAAAGGTACAACTTCCTTAAGTTCTTTCCATGAGTGTATGTAAGAGACATGTTGACATTCATCTTGATAATTTGATAGCCTATATCAATCTTAGAGTACACACACAGGCCTTTAGAGCGAAAGTAAGGCCAACAGAACGGGTGGCGCCATCTGTCTAACATAAATGGAAGCTTATGTTTAATTAGATTGATATAATTATATTTTTCTTAAAAATCATTCACATATATATTCTAATATAAGAGAAATAATTGCTATAAAAAGTGTGTATAGTGAAAATATTAAAAATATTTTAATGCATTAGCGCGCCACTTGTAATAAAAATTCGAAGCAATTATAGACGCGTATGATCTTTTTAAAATTTAAACAATTTACTGCCCTTATTACAATGGAAAAATTAATGGGAGGGCCTGGCTCATCAGTGGGGAACCCTTCCAGCGGTTTCGTGAGTTTAATTTACTATACCGCTGTTATTTTGCATTTTTCGATCTTCCTTTTATAGTGATACTGATGCTAGACTCTTAGAATGGGTATTTTAGACAGAATAAGGACATAAGCTTTTTCTCTACAATTTCTTAATGATCTAAAAATTCACTTTGAAATTTTATCTCAATATTTGCCATTATATATCCTGTGCTCCTCCTTCATGATCAATAACCATCAACAATTCCAATGACCAGAGCTCTTAATGTTCAATTGCATATTTTCTAATATTCTATACCTGACCCCATTGTTTATTTTTCCTTTCTAACTTTGCTCTTACCTTTTCCTTACCTTGGCTCTAACTCTTACCTTTCCGACTTCAATGGTCATTCACAGCCAACCGAATGTCTTCATCCTCTCCACCGTCCAGTCAGCCTCTCCTGAGATAGGTATGTCAGAAAATGACGTGAAACTTTCACTTATCGCAACTGGTCTGTGGCCGTTCTAGAAAGAAAGAGTTCTTCTTTGGACAAATTGGTGTCTTATGTCAATTAATGAATGTATATAATCTAGATGAATTGAGCATTTTCCTTTCATAATACTTTTTATACAGAAATTATGATTTCATTCAAAATATTCATCAAATTGTTGCAAAGCATTTATTATATGTTGAAATAATATCAATTTTTTATATTTATATTATTTATATTTTTCTACTCTGGAAACTTCTCTCATTGCTTATCTTGTATCTTATAAATGTTTATTTTGTTTTTAGCCTTAAATAAATTGCCGTGTTATCCTGAAGTTTGTCTCTCCTAATTTTCTACATTACAATATTCATAAACTGGAGCCAAATTAACATCAAAAATATATATTTTTTAAAGTATTGTGTTAATCCTGAAATATATTCTGCGTATTATTGGGTCAAATTCATCCAACTACACTGTGTCAAAGAGAGAGTCTACCTTTTGGTATCTACAGAAATTAATGCGCTGGAGCAACTTATTGTAGAGATGGTCTGTTTTATTCTGTAGAATATATAAAAAAAAATAATGAAGGCATATCCTGACCAAAAGCACATATGCTTTTTTATGGCAGAGCGCCATCTATATATATTGTAACATGGATGAAAAGGCCAAGATTGCAGAGTAAAGTTGGGGAAAGAGGAGTGGACTCTAGCTGCCATGTGTGAGACCCCAAAAACGGTATTTCAGCGTGAGGGAGGAGAGTCTGGTCACATCTGCGGCATGTATAAGACGTGAGGAGTTGTCACCGGGCGTGTGGATGGTCCTGCAAGGCGGTGCCATGAGAGCCTGAGTTCGGAGCGGTCTACAAGGCGATGCAGTCCAGGCTGGACGTGTATAGTGTGGAGCGGAAGGTTTCACAATTGTGACATTCACGGCGCCATGGATTCTTCTGAAGGGGAGGTTGAAGGCAAGTCCCATGTTGTATTCCTTCTGTTCAGTTAGACATAATAAAGCGATAACTTTTGCTGCATCCTTTCGAACTGACACGTGTATCTTTGTGGCATCCTGATTAGACAAAGAGCACGACCAGCGTTCGGGTACGACGTAACAATTTTATCCCCCATGGCTGATGTGACTGATAAGCAAAAAAAAAAAAAAAATAGTCGGACCCTACGCTCATTTGAGGTGCATTTACGGTTGTATAGGAAACGAGGTAACTTGTTGAATAAAATGTAGATGGTGGGCAATGGGCTATGGATATGTGCGATATAGGCGAGAGTTATCATATGAAAAAGTCATTTGAAACGTTGTTCATGAATAGAGAGAACAATGGTAAAATTTCAATTGAATGAAAATTTCAATAAGTAATTTTACTTAGTTATTTATTTAGGTCACCCAGTAGGTTCCTGGAGCCACCACGTACAGAAGTCACCAACTCCCCGGGCTGTCCTTCTGACACCTAAGTCTTCTTGGTTTTATTTACAATGTCAGTGGAAGTCCAATTCATGAGGTGGCGCCAGGGAGATTTCTTTCTTGGCAGAAGTATTTTTAAACTATATAACAAACATATACACACAAAGCGTTATTAAGACACACACACACACACACTCGAACGTGCGGCCACGCTTTCGCGAGCTCCGCCGTTTTTCGCCTTTAGAGTGCGTGTGAGGAGCGCTTAACCTAGCAAGTGTGGTACTGGCGGAGAGCCCAGGATGTGCTGAAGAAGTGCCTGAAAGGCCCAGCATCCTGCTACAAAAAGGCGAGGAACTATCGCCAAAAGACGAAAATATTAAGAAAACGAATGAAATTTCTTCTGAATATCAAAATTATGCAAAGTCGCCGGCAGGCGACATGCATGTAAATCTGGCCGCCGCGCGTGGTGACGTCACGGCGCCACCGACTGCTGCTACGACCAGCGCTACAACAGCCAGCCCGGCCTCGCTCAACTGGGTCGACAGCGAGATGGCGGAGGTGGACGCCAATGACGGCTACACCGTCGTGAAGAGCAAGAAAAGGCGCCTCTCTTCAACACCTGAGCACGCCGCAAAGCAGCCAAGCAGGCCTGCTGAGAAACGCGGCCCCCAGCAGCAGAAGCGGACAACAGGGCCGAGGTCAATGCCGCCCCAGGAAATCAAGGCAACGCGCGCCAACATCGACGACGCCAAGACGAGGCAGGCCACTACCAACCACGAGAACTACATCTTCGTGGAGCTGTGCCCTGACATCCAGGACTACTCCTACTTCCGGGCAATGGGCAACCTGGTCGGAGGGCCCAAAAATATCACACAATTCAATAGGATGAACTGCCACTACATCGTGGGCCTCGCGAGCAAGAACCTTGCGAGCCGTCTGGTGGAGGAGGGCCTGAACATCGAGGGAACACTCCTCAAGGTCTTCCCCTTCCGCAAGAGGGCCGAGAGGATAATCGTGGCCAATCTCCCCGGCTTTGTAGAGGACGCCACCATCGTGCAGGCCCTGCGTAAATATGGAGACATCACCTCCATCGCCCCCATCATGATCAAAATGGGGGAGTACGCCTTCAGCGACGGCCGCCGGGAAGCGTTCATCCTGCTCCACGAGGGCGTAAGGCTGGAGACGCTGCCCACCCGACTGACCATCCAGTCCAAGGGAGACACCCTGTCGGCCTTCCTCTCTTTTGGAATCAAGTGTTCCAAATGCGGTAAGCAGGGCCACCGCAGAGCCAACTGCCCAGCGCTCGCCAGGCAAGGGAACGACAGCCCCAGGCAAGCAGCGTCTCCCACCGACGCAAGGCCCCTCCCCCCTTCCCCTCCTCCTCCTCAGCAGCCAAGGAGGCCGACACCTGCGCCCGCAACACCGGCGTCCCTTGTCCAACTGGCGAAGACATCAACCGAGGCTACAGCGATCCCCTCGGCGCCCCATCCTGCCGAACCGAAGGATCTTGCCCAGCCCGCCCCTGTTGCCCTACCTGCTCCTATGGCTGCCCCGCGGCCCCTCGAGCCCGCGATCCTCCCGCTCAACATCGAGATGTCGGAGGAGGAGCCGACCTCAACTCCCTCCACGCCTTCCAAGGGAAAACCCGCAATCGTCCAGCTGCGGGAGCACCTCGAGAAGATCCCCTCCATTGCCATCGACCACTCCGGGCTGCTCGGCCTAGACTGGGAGGACGCACAGAAGCTCCTCGCCTCTCCAACCAACATGAAGAAGCGAGTGCCCTCGCTGCTAGAAGCACAAGTCGTCGCCTTCACTGAGCTGGCCAAAACCATCATGGCCTCGTGCCCTAACTCAAACACCCTTGTCTACAAGACCCTCCAGAAGACCAGGACGGCGCTGCTTGTAGGACGGCCCAAATGAGTTACCGCGTCGCCAGAATCAACGCGCGAGGGCTCGCCACTCGGGGAAGGAGCCTTGCCCTATGTCATCTCCTCAGGCAACATCGTGAACATCGCGTTTGTCCAGGAGACAAACGCATATCATCTTGGCAGCGGCCAAGACCTCTGCCTCGGCTACAACGCTGTTGTATTGGCCCATCCCGTAGCCATCTCGGGATACGGACTCGCCTGCGTCTTCGGGCCAGGCGTAGCCGTGCTACAACAGCGCATCCTCTGGCCGGGCCACATCGCCTTGGCAACCATAGATGTCCACGGCGAGGAGATGACGGCCATCACAGTTCATCTGGCGCATGAACCCCGAGAGAGAAATCAACAACTAGAGCTCCTAGCGGCGACAGCGGCACAGGAAGAGGAGGGAGCCTGCTGGATCATCGGCGATTTTAACATCAGGGATCGGGGCCCCTCATCATCATCATCATCGGATGCCCTCGCCGCTCTACTGGACCTGGCCGCGCTGGTCGACGTGGCCACCCAGTTCGACGCCGCCCACCTGCCCACCAGAGTCGCCAGGCACGGCGACCAAGTCGAATCCAGCCGCCTGGACCGGATCATTGTCCCTGCTGGAGTCCTGGATCACGTGTCCATCTACGCGACCAGCCAGTACCACCTCTCGGACCACCGCCTCGTGCTGCTCCAGGTGGGCCCGCCCACCGCCGTCACCTCCCCCACCCAGCCTCGCTTGGCCGCGATGTTCCGCTCGGGCCTCGTTCTCGATCATCTGGCTGGCTACATCCGGGAGCTCGAGGAAGAAATGGCGCACGATGACGACGACGGGACCCTATGGGACAGGTGGACCACCATCAAGGCGGGACTGCTGGCGGAGGCCAGATCCCTGCACGATCCGCGCCACGCTGCTAGCGACAGCTACATATACAGGGCAAGGCGCTATATCGCGGCGCAGCTCGAGGCCTCCTCCATCCGGGCCGACTACCCATCGCTGCCGGAGCTAGCACGCGCTATCCGCCTCCGACGCCCGGTCAGCGTCATCAGGGACGAGCAGGATAACATCATCGAGGGCCCCGAGCTTCGGCGGAGGGCGTTCGCGACCTTCCAGCCCCGCTTCGCCCGTCCCACCAGCGATCCAGCTGGGGGAGCTGCCTTCATCGCCAGCAGCGCGCCCACCACCACCCGCGAGCTGAGTGAGGAGGACCCGCTCCACCGGCCGGACATCAGCCCCAGCGAGATCGCCAACGCCATCGAGCACCTCCCTCGCGGAAAGGCCCCCGGCTGGGATGGCTTGCCGTGCGAGCTCCTCGTCGCCTTCAGCAAGGACTTCTTCGCGGAAGCTCTGGCCCGGGTGTTCGCGGCATCACGGCTCCGCGGTACCCTGCCTCCGTCGACGCGGCGCAGCTCCATCTGCCTCGTGCCCAAGGCCGACTACAGGGTCCTGGCCGCCATCCTTCAACGGCGCCTCAAGCCCCACCTGCGGACCCTTGTGCCGGAATGCCAGACTTACGCCGTCCCCGGGAGGTCCCCCTCATGGAACATCGCCATGGTGACGGACGCCGTCGAGGAGGCCACCGCCTTGGGCTCGCCGCTGGCTGTCATGGGCGTAGACCTGGAGTCCGCCTTTGATTCATTAGACCGCAGCTTCGTGGAGTCCCTGCTAACGTCCCTCCGCCTCCCGCCGGCCTTCAGGGCCTGGATCAATATCCTCTACGCCGGGGCGGACACCACGATCAAGGCCGGAGGCTTCTACACCACCGCCTTCCCCCTCCTCAACGGCCTAAGGCAGGGTTGCGCCGTGAACGCCGCACTTTTTAGCATCGCCACGGGGCCGCTGCTACGTCGCCTGGAGTTGACCCTCGGCGTGGGCAACGTCACCGCCTACGCCGACGACATCGTCCTCCTTTTACATCGCGACGAGGACTTCGAGCGGGTGGCGACCGTCTTCGAAGACTATAAGCAGGCCTCCGGAGTTGGCGTGAACCTCCGGAAAAGCGCTGGCCTCTGGTGCGGCGCCTGGCGCAACCGCGGCGACTCCCCTCTCGGCGCCTCCTGGTCGACCTCCTCCATCAGGGTTCTCCGGCTCGACATCGCCCCCAGGAGCACCGTCGTCCACCGGGAGCAGCATCTCCTGGCCCTCCTGGAGACTGCATGCCGTAGATGGACGCCCTTCACCCGCGGCCTCTCCCTCGTCGGGCGAGCAAGAGCGGCGAACACGCTGGTGGGCTCTGTCATCCAGCACCACCTGTATGGCTATTTACCATCACCCCCGACCATCGCCAAGCTGCAGGCCCGACTGGCGAGATTCGTCTGGGGACAGGACCACACGGCGTGGCCTCCCGCCGATGTCATGGCGAGGCCAGTTGCCATCGGAAGCCTCGGCCTCCTCGACCTCGCGACCAGCTCCAGCTCGCCTGCCTCAAGGGGGTGCAGGTCGCGCTCCGCGGGGGCAGAAATGCCTTCAGCTGGCTGGTAGAAAGCGGTGAGGCCTGGATCCACCCTCCACTGGACGGCACCCGTCTCCAGCCCTGCCGTCTCCGGCTGCTGAAGCTGTGGGAGGAGGCCTCCAACATCCTGGTCCTCAACCACCGGGCGCTCTCCACGGCTCAGCTGCTGGACCTCCCCATCATCGGCGGCTGCCGGTTCGGCGTTCTCGGAGGTCAGCCCCCGCCCGCTGGCGCGGAGCCCGAGTCCGGGACCTCATCGTGGAGGAACATCTCATCGCCCGCCCAACGCGCTCGGCCCTGGCTGACGCCGCGACCCTGGGCGCCTTCTGTCGGAGGCTGACCTCCGAGAACGCCGTGGGCTTCGGGGCGGAGTCCACGCCTTCTTCCAGTTCCCTAGCTGCGGCCGTGGTGATGCGAGGGACGGCTACGCCGTTCCTCAACGGCCTCACGACCCGCTCGGCCCGAAGGGCCCTGGATCGCCCGCGCCTCGCCGCCACGCCCATCTCCAGATTCCTGGCGAGATGGACGCCCACCATCAATCCACCATCCAGGATCGACTGGGCCTCACTGCGGCGCTGCGCCTACTCGGGCCACGAGGCCGACGCGGCCCTCAAGTTGGCCCTCCACGCCTTGCCCCATCCGGCCCATCCTGCTTCGGTCGGCCCCTCCTGTCCTGCCTGCGGGTCCATCGACCGCTCCCTCAGCCACCGTTACTGGTGCTGTCCCTCCATCAGGCCCCTCATCAGATAGGCCTTCAACATCATAGGGCGGCCCCCTGACCTGCAGGCTTGGATCTTCGGCGGGTCCGGCCTTGAGGACGACGCCCTTTCCATCCTGGCGTCGGCAAAGTTGCAAATCTATCGCTACTTTGTTCAGGTTGGGCTCGGAGAAGCGGTGGAGGACCCGCTCATCGCCTGGTCCAGGACCCTCCAGCGCCGAGGTCTCCTTCCTTCATCCCCCTTGTAAAATATATGTATCATATATGTATATATTTCATTTCTTTATGTAATATATTTGTCGAGTTCCCAATATAAGAACTAGTTTTAAAGAAACACTAAAAGATTCTAATCAACAGAACTCTACTTTATTATTCTCTTGACCTATATTTTATACCTCGCGCTTTTCGCGGACATGCAAATCAACCATCCTTTTAAAAAAAAACAAAAAGTAAATATGCAAATATACAGAATATACAAATATACAAAATAAAACAATACCATGTAAATATCCCAAGGTATGCGACAGACTCCCCCCCCATGACCTTCCATCACTCCCGTGATGGGACTCCTGGTGGTCTATGATGAAACTTAATGATGTTGGTGATGTGGGCACTATGGGTTCCTCGTTCTGATTCATAGAGGACATATTTAACACAGCCGTCCACCATCTTTACATCAGTAACAACATGAGGTCCAGTCTGCAGTCGCTGTTTACCTGTGTATTGGTGTTTCACCAGAATCGAATCTCCAGGTTTGACATCAGCAGGTCTTCTTCGATTTCGGTTGTAATAGTATTTAGTGCGCAGACGGTATTTATGGCGCTGTTTGTCATTATTCTCCGTTTCAATTCTATGGAGTTGTAAGCCCAATTCCTCGTCAGCAGGCACTACCGGCACTGTTCCCTTCCATTTGTACCATGGAGAGCATCCCAGATAGGTATTATGATGTCGATTATGATAATGGACGGCTGCCTCCAAGCAACATTTCCATCCTTTAGGGAACTGTGGGTAGCATTCCATGAAAGTCTTAATTTCTTGAATCACTCTCTCGGCCAGACCATTTCCCGCAGGGTGATAAGGACTGGTATGAAGAAACCCGATTCCCTTCTCCTGCGTCCAGTTGTAAAATTCCCCTCGAGTAAAGGAGGTACCTCGATCGGAAATAATTTTCTTTACATTTTTAAGAATGGGATGGTCCGCAAAGTATTCCTTTAGGGCTTTACCCGACTATTTCATACTTTTGGCGTATACAATCCGAGTAGCTTCATCAATCACTACTAAGAATGACTGGGTAGAGGCATTGGATTCTGATTTCTTTTTGAGTTCTGCGAAGTCAACATGAACCGTATGAAAGGGAACATGAGATTGAACAGGCAAACTCATCTGGTCAGAGGTAGATCTATATTTGGCCTTTACCTTCTGACAGGTGGAACACGTTTGGACATAACGTCGAATGTCCCCCTTCATATTTCGCCACCAAAATCGATTCTTAATTGTATAATAAGTCCTCCAGAATCCCGAGTGGCCATCGGATTTCGGATCATCATGATACAAGCCGAGAATGCTAGGAATTTGTTCAGGAGTCACCAAATAAGACTTTCTCTGTTCGTCGTATTCCAGCTCTAAAGCTTTATGCTTCAACCAGAACGTCTGTTCATCAGACTTGTCTGGGACGCTTACACACAATCGTGACAACGCGTCGGCGTCCCTCAGTTCCTTTCCCGACCGATGATTTATTATGATATTGAAGGAGCGCAGAAATAACTGCCACCTGGCTAAACGGTCTCTAAGTTCTCCACAACTTAAAAGTTGAGTTAAGGCTCTGTGATCAGTATGTACCACAAAAGGGCGACTCTCCAAGTAGGAACGAAAATGTTTCACAGCCTTTAATACCGCCAAGCACTCTTTCTCGGTAACGGAATGATTTTGTTCGGCTTTTGTAAAGGTGTAGGAGTAATAGCTAATTACCCGAAGTTGTTTACATCTTTTTTTCTTGGAGGTCCCTTTGATATAAAATGGCTCCCGTTCCATAGTAGCTGGCATCCGTTGATAGCTCGAATGGCAATCTCCCATCAGGAACCCTAAGAATTGGTTCCTCAGTAATAAGTGCGATAAGTTTTTGGTAGGCCGTCTCGCATTCAGAATCCCATTCGAAGGTTACATCTTTTCCTTTTAATTTGTCCAATGGTCTTACTATGCGAGCATAATCTTTTATAAAGGCGCGGAAATGATTAGTCAATCCGGTGAAACACTGTAAGGACCTCAAATTGTATGGACGTTTCATATTTCGAACCTTTTCGGTAACTTCAGCCCTTATTTTCTTTGTGTCTCCATCAATAACTCTCCCCAATAAGTCTATGCGAGGGACGCAAAATTGACATTTATCAAGATTTAACACTAGGCCCGCAGTGGTCAGTCGTTCAAGAATTCTATGCGTCAAAATGGAGCAATCCTCCTGAGTATAGCCACCACAACAGATGTCATCGATATAAGCTACCACCTTATCACCCAGTAGGTCTCCTAGAATTGTAGTCATTATTCTCTGGAACTTAGCTGGAGAATTCTTCCATCCAAACGGAAGCTTTAGAAACTCGTAATGACCAGATGGAGTTACGAAGGCAGTGTATTTTCGAGTATTTTCTGATACGCCAAGTTGCCAAAATCCATCCTTCAAGTCGAGCTTTGAGAAAAAACGACATCCTCCGAACACATTAATAATGTCGTCTATTCGAGGAAAGGGAAAAGGATCCAAAAGTGTTTCATCGTTAATCCTTCGATAGTCGACACATAATCGATAGTCTCCATTCTTTTTTGGAATTACTATGCATGGAGATGCAAATGCCGAGTTTGATGGTCTAATTATTCCTTCGCTTAGCATCGATCTAATTTTTACATTTAACCAGTTTCTTTTGGTATTCTCCAATCGATATGGCTTTGCACTGACAACTCGAAAGTTTTCTTGCAGTCCAAAGTCCACCTCAAATTTTGAAATTATTGGCGAAGTCCTTTTGCAAAGGCTGGGGTATTTGACCTCGACATCCCTCCTGGTAACGAGGTTCGGGCCAGTTTCAGAAAAGAAACTGATTTGATCTGTAAAGAAGTCCCACTTCACTTTCAAGGATTTTAACGTAGGCTTACCAATTAACAGATCAAAGGGCATATCTGGGAGGACAATAGCCTGGATCTTGATTGTTTGCTCCCCAGCCTCCAAAACCAGATCAATGGCTTCGGTAGCAGTGAATTTATTATGGTTGATCGTGTTTATTAAAGTCTTGGTAGGGTATGTTTTCCACTTGTTTTTTTTGTGCTAAATTTTCGTGTATCAGGTTAAGAGAAGAACCGCTGTCCAGATAGGCCTTTACTAAGTGAGAGTTTATTGTCACATCAATGAAGGAATGGGGAGAATCACAAATCGAAAAAATGGTCGATTTTGACCATGGGATCGGCGAACCCATACTCGTCAGTTTTTTGACAAATACGAACCATTTCCATCATTTTTCGCCTGGTATAACCTCGTGTCACTATTTTCAGTGAAATGAACTGGTTTCTTGACTGTGCCAGGAGTTTTTGCAGACGGCCTGATGTTCTCCAGGAGTTTGAGTAGACTCTGCTTGCATTTGATATTTGCCGTGGCCAGTTGTTCCTGCATATGCTGGGGAAGTCCATGAATTATGCCAATAATCAACAATTCCTCACTAAGGCCAGGCATACCAAGTCGCATCTTTCCTTGTTTCTGGTAAAAATACTCCACCAAGGATCCTCCTCGATATCTCCAATTGAAAGCACGGTCGTAACTCACAATGGGATTTTCGTTAAAAGAACCAATAAATTCCTGCTTCCAATCCTTCCAACAATATTCCTCTTCATCCTGGTATTTGTTGTCGAACCATAACAAGGCCGATCCTGTTAGGTATGATCGCATTCCATTGATTCTAGCCTTGTCTCTAACCTATCCGTTGTTTTCACAGATGTTTTCATATACTTCGATCCAAATTTTAGGATCCACGTTTCTTCCATCAAAGGTAGCCACATCCATTTTGACTGGCTTACCTACCCTGATTTCACTCTTATTAGTAAGAAGAAAGTCGGTCATTAAACGCTGCTGGTTGGCCATCGTCCTGAGGATACTCTCCATGGTCGAATCTGCCAAGTCCGTTTCTTCCTCTTGCATGTCTTGCTTAATAAGCTTAATCTTATCAAATTCTCCATTTGCATACCATTGTATAAGGCCAGTTGGAACGCCAACAAATCGGTTTGAATCCTTTTTCAGATAAAAAGCCATTGGTTTCTTGCCATACCTAAAAGTCCTTTCATGACACTCTGGTGACTGGTATTCTTCTGGAATGTCAATCATCTCCTCACCAGAGTGTAAACCAAATCCAATCACCTTATCATCCCTGAAATATAAGACTAGTGATCCTGTCGGCTGCGCCATAGTTGTCGAGTTCCCAATATAAGAACTAGTTTTAAAGAAACACTAAAAGATTCTAATCAACAGAACTCTACTTTATTATTCTCTTGACCTATATTTTATACCTCGCGCTTTTCGCGGACATGCAAATCAACCATCCTTTAAAAAAAAACAAAAAGTAAATATGCAAATATACAGAATATACAAATATACAAAATAAAACAATACCATGTAAATATCCCAAGGTATGCGACAATATTTCTTTTCTTCTCTTTCTCTCTCTCGTTGCTAAAATGATGTAAAATTGTCTAGAAGACAATAAATAATTTTTAATTGTCATTGTCACACACACACACACACACACACCATCGGTCTTATACAGATTCACCGCAGGAAGAAAGGAAGCCTAGATGGAGCTCCTGTACTCCAGACAGCGCAGTACCCATCAACAGCCTACAGGTCCGACACATGTCCAGTGGCCAAATGTTCCATCGTGCATACGTCATGGTTAGCATATCACTGAACAGCCTAGTGTGGAATCAGCCGCGTCCTAGTCTTCGCATTCCTTATCCAAATGGACCACGACATTCATAACAAATATATACATATTAAATGAACCTCCTCCCTAATATATTTCTGTATGTAAAATAGGTGACGCTTTATTTATACAGTTGAATAAAACAATCACACATGCCATAAAATTAGTTATGAATATAATTTAATCTTATTGAGGGCATGAGATGACGCTCAGCTCCCTGAGGAAACGTGAAAGAGTTGGTTTGATGACTGGTTTCGAAGGATGCAGAAGTGTATTGATTGCGGTGGAAAATATTTTGAAAAATTCTAAATAATAGAGTCATATTGCAAAATTTTCCTAGCGCCCAATGTATATACAAAGAATATAAATATAATGAATGGATGCAGAAAAATATGACCGAATAAATTAAAAATACAGTTTTTTGAAAATACGAGAGTAGTTTATTTATTTATTTATTATTACAAAACACACGCTATATCCTATGTGGATATTTGCATGTAAATGTTTGAACTATTTTATGTACATAGTTTTTAAATATATATATACAAATTATTTATAGTTTTAGAGAGAGAGTGAAAGTTATTCAAATTTACATTTTAGACCAATATATTATACAAGAAACAAAGATTATTTACATACATATCATCAAAAGTCCAATATATATTTAGAATTACAACCACTAAACCAGTGGCACAAATATACTAATTAAAACTAGAAATTTCAATTCTTAATGTAATTCAAGTCCACGGCATTTGAGATAGAGTATACAAAACTTGTTAAATTTTCTATATTCTTTTTACTGGAAACCATTTGGCTTAAACTAGAACTGTTCATTTGACATTGTACTCTCAAATCAGCAACAAGTGGGCACCGGATTAAAATATGCTCAGGGTTGTGATCTTCTTGGTCACATAAGCAGATTGATGAATCAATTCTGCCAATTCTATATAAATATGTGTTAAAGTCTCCATACCCTTTAAAGAATTGTGTATTATAAAAATTTGGCTGGATAAATTTGGGTAATCTTGAGTTTTCAAAAAATTCTCTGAAATTATCATTTGAGTCTTCATAGTATTTTTGAATTTTTTCATTTATAAAGTGAGATATTATCATTATTTTGGCTGGATCGTTTCTATTATAATCTATTTCAACTTTAAGTATGTTTGACATAATGAAATCCGTAATTTTAGGTATTCTTGCGAGAACATGTGTACAATTCGAAGATGTTGTATTATAAGCATGTATACAGTGTTTAAGAATTTTATACTGTAGTGAATCTATTTTGTTTTTTGATCTTGTGTTTATGTATGGGTACCAGATTGTTGAACCATAAGTTATTGTGCTTCTAAATAAGGTCTTATATAATGTTAATAATCGCCTACTATCCAATGCCCACGATTTCTTTGTTAACCCAAGAAGATATCCACTAGCTCTAGTTGTTTATGCAATAACACTGTCGATGTGAGGCATAAATCTAATTTGTTCTTGTTTCGGTGATTCTTGAAAGTTAATCCTAGTATTTTTAGGTTTTCAACTGGTTTGACAAGACTATCATGCAGGGTAATTACATACTTTTTGCAGTTGAATAAATATAAAATCTTTGTTTTCTGTCTTGATATTTTAAGTTTGTTGTTTTCACACCACATATTTATTTTCCCTATTGAATTTTCAATTGTAATCTTAAGATTTTTTACATCTGTATTCCAACATATTACCGTTAGATCATCTGCATATCCTATAATTTCGCTATTAGATTCCTGAAAGTTGGTTAATAGATCATTCATTATGATGTTCCAAATTGTCGGAGATAAGGGTCCTCCTTGCGGACATCCTTTGCTTAGTTTTTTGGTGAATTCATTCGTAGAGTACCTAAATCTTATCTTCCGGTTAGTGAAGTAGGATTTCATGAGTTTTATTATTGATGCTGGTATATTATCCTCATCGAGTCTTTTTATCACCATTGGCCACCAGGTATTGTCAAAAGCTCCACTAATATCTATTGCAATTATAGCCGTATACTCCTTGGCTTTGTGTTCTAATGCAGTGTTAATTATTTCAGTTAATGCAGTTATGGTAGATCGAGATTTTGTAAAGCCATGTTGACGATTACTGAATAATTTCATTTCCTCGTAGAATTTGATAATTTTGTTGTTTATTATATTCTTTCAAAAATTTTTGAAAGATTTGAATTTAGACATAGAGGTCTATAGCTGACACAATCTTTATAATCGGATTTACCCGGCTTTGGAATGATCAGTGCCTCTGCTCTTTTCCATTCATCAGGAAAGTAACTCATATCCAGACACTTCTGGTAGATTTTAGTTAATAGTGGTACCGCGAATTGTTTTGCTTGTATTATCATATAATTGAAATGTTATCTATTCCTGGAGATTTTTTCGGTTGCAATTTTTCAATAATAGCATTTACTTCATTGATTGTGATTATTGGTTCTGTTGTGTTCGAAAGTCTCAATGCATATTTCCTTATATTTGTATGTGTATTCTTATCTTCCCCTGGGTTGTCATCAGGAAATAGAGTGGCTATTAATTCCTCAGTTTTTAGTTGTTGTTCTTGATATGTGTTTGTTTCTAATATTTGTAGTTGTTTATTCGAGTTGCCTCTTAATTTTTTGTATATTTTGTATAAATTCCCATAAGGATTGGTAGAATTATTTTCTTCTAGAAAGGTCCTCCACGATATTCTTTTGGCCTTTTTAATCTCTCGTAAATATTTATGGAGTAGTGGTTGGATAATTAATTTTAAAGGATGGCATTTGTATTCCACAGGAAAGGTAAAATTTAACCTCCTTAATCATGAAAACTTAGTCATATCAAACTTTAGTTCTGCAAATGGTATTTATAGCCACTGTACAATAAACGGAAAACTGAGTTTGCTCTCATTTGTCTCTTAGAATTCTGTTAATTTTCAATTTTTGAATTTATATATTTAAATATTTTTAAGCTCTCCTTAGTATCTTTATATAAGCCTTTCGTTTTTACTCTCTAGTTTTCATTTTTATTTACGTAACCTACATTTTCTTAGTGAACAAAGAGTTATAAATGAAGTGTCCAATAGTATACTGCTAGCAACTACCATGTTTTCTCCTTTCCAATCTAGTATGTGAAGATGATTCCAAACTTCCTATTTTTGGATGGATTCCCGTGTGACCCATCTTTTCATGCCGTTTCCTCGATTCATATTTGAGCAGCAGATGTAGCTAAGTGATAAATTGTGCGGACAACTAGAGGCCGTGTTAGAATCCTATAAATATTAATTTAATGTTCTAATATCCTCTGACCTAAACGAGCCCATCCCCACCAGTGAGTGAAACTAACCAAACTGAGCTCTACCACTTTGTAAGTACAAGTATACTTTCTTTCTTATAGGGCAATGACGTGACATCTATATATAAGAAAAATAAATAAATTAAGCACGTAAGTTTATTTAGCATATAAAATAATCTTGTGTCCATATTGTGATGAAGTGAGGGCTTGGATCATTAGTGGTGAACCCTCCCAGCAGATTCGGCAATTTAATCAACCATACCGCCCCTTCAAAGCTCTAACACTGTATTGAACTTTTCTGCTTATATACGCTGCATTTAAGGGTGGAATCTTAGAAACGGACTTCAACCAATCCATTACAGTAAGGTCAGTAGAAGTTTATTTTATATATAGAGGTATTAAATATTTTCTTTTTGTCTCTAATACTTTATTTCTACCTGTGTAGCCGCATGTGAAAACACTCTAATTACCAGAGATTATTTAATGGCTGGTATAACATGTATTTGTGGTAAATTATGTAAACACACAGCGCCTTCTATCTGTGAAAAATGTGAATTTATCATACCTGTCATCGCTAATTATTATGTTTATATTAAAGGAAAGATGCTTTGTGGTTAAATAATATCGCTTAAACAGGTTGATGCATGCTCGAAGCAAATTTTATATATGTCCATATAATTTATTATATATTATATAAACATATTTCATTAATTAATTTGAACACCATTGAGGTAATTAAACATCAAACTCCGTGATTAAATCAGGATAATGAATAAGAGTGCGGTCTGTTCGATCAAATTGATGGAAGGATTGAGATTATTGCTTCCTCAAAAAATTTTAAAACATCCATTCTGTGTGTGGAAATTTGACTTGGTAAAATAGAACAAAATATTTTTGGTATTAATGTTATAAAATTCGTAATTTCTCCATTGTGATAGGCTGTAAAGTGAAACTTGTTACAAACCATTATTATTTTTAAAAGCCTCTATTTAACTTGCTTCCATATATATTTCTGTCTGATCACAAACCTTGACGTCAATTTTCAATATACTTCTCGCCACATGAGATTATGAAATTTTGTACACCTTTTAAACCCCGATGACCATTAAAGTTCAATAATTTTTAGACATTTGTCAGAATTGCCAAGAACTGACAAATAAGGTATAATTTTGAGATTTTTTCATAATATATGAATATAAAATGTCACAAATATTAAAAAAAAACATTATATTTTCGAAATGTATTGCAAGAAATAAAGTAGTGAATGAAAAAGAAAAGTGAATAGTTGGTCTAAATTTGAGATATAATACATAAACTATAGGAAAAAAGAGCATCACAATTTAAAAGTACTGTCTAAAAAGGTTAGCTGTGAATGATCTAGTGCTGAATAAATCAGCGTTTTCTCTATTATATAGATATCTTCCATGATAAATGAATAAACAAAAATCCACAAATCATGAAATACTGTCAAAATTTGAAATTTACTAGATATGAGATATAAATATTGAATTGCGAAAAAAAAAACAAACATAGAACAATGTTTTATACAAAATAGATAGAACTTTATATTAGTAAACTTGGTTCCATTTAGAATCAGATTTTTGAAAAAGGTCGGCCATATCAATTTTTATCCCAACAAAAATATTTTAAGATGTATTACAATTTCAATATACCCTTCCCTCTCCTTACTGAATATACCTTCACTCCTACCTACTGAATTTCCCGTGCCCATTCCACACTAAAAATTCCCCACTCTCCTTCTACCAATATAGTCCCCCCTCCTAACTAAATACCCCCTCCTTCCTACCTAAATAGTCCCCCACCCTCCTACCTAAATAGGCCCCCCCTCCCTCCTACCTGAATATTCCCCCCTCCCTCCTACCTAAATAGGCCCCCCTCCCTCCTACCTAAATAGTCCCCCACCCTCCTACCTAAATAGTCCCCCCTCCCTCCTACCTAAATAGTCCCCCCTCCCTCCTACCTTAATAGGCCCCCCTCCCTCCTACCTAAATAGTCCCCCCTCCCTCCTACCTAAATAGTCCCCCCTCCCTCCTACCTAAATAGTCCCCCACCCTCCTACCTAAATAGTCCCCCTCCCTCCTACCTAAATAGGCCCCCCTCCCTCCTACCTAAATAGTCCCCCCTCCCTCCTACCTAAATAGTCCCCCCTCCCTCCTACCTTAATAGGCCCCCTCCCTCCTACCTTAATAGGCCCCCCTCCCTCCTACCTAAATAGTTCCCCCTCCCTCCTACCTGAATAGTCCCCCCTCCCTCCTACCTAAATAGGCCCCCTCCCTCCTACCTAAATAGTCCCCCCTCCCTCCTACCTAAATAGTCCCCCCTCCCTCCTACCTAAATAGGCCCCCTCCCTCCTACCTAAATAGGCCCCCCTCTCTCCTACCTAAATAGTCCCCCCTCCCTTCTACCTAAATAGGCCCCCCTCCCTCCTACCTAAATAGTCCCCCCTCCCTCCTACCTAAATAGTCCACCCTCCCTCCTACCTAAATAGTCCCCCCTCCCTCCTACCTAAATAGTCCCCCCTCCCTCCTACCTAAATAGGCCCCACTCCCTCCTACCTAAATAGTCCCCCCTCCCTCCTACCTAAATAGTCCCCCCTCCCTCCTACCTAAATAGGCCCCCCTCCCTCCTACCTAAATAGGCCCCCTCCCTCCTACCTAAATAGTCCCCCCTCCCTCCTAACTAAATAGTCCCCCCTCCCTCCTACCTAAATAGGCCCCCTCCCTCCTACCTGAATAGCCCCCTCCCCTCTCCTACCTAAATAGTCCTCCCTCCCTCCTACCTATATAGTTCCCCCTCCTACCTGAATCGTCCCCCCTCCCTCCTACCTAAATAGGCCCACCTCCCTCCTACCTGAATAGTCCCCCCTCCCTCCTACCTAAATAGTCCCCCCTTCCTCCTACCTTAATAGGCCCCCTCCCTCCTACCCGTATAGTCCCCCCTCCCTCCTACCTAAATAGTCCCCCCTCCCTCCTACCTAAATAGGGCTCCCTCCCTCCTACCTAAATAGGCCCCCATCCCTCCTACCTAAATAGCCCCCTTCCTCCTACCTAAATAGTCCCCCTCCCTCCTACCTAAATAGTCCCCCCCTCCCTCCTACCTAAATATCCCCTCCCTCCTACCTAAATAGTCCCCCCCTCCCTACTACCTAAATAGTCCCCCCCTCCCTCCTACCTAAATAGCCCCCCTCCCTCCTACCTAAATAGTCCCCCCTCCCTCCTACCTAAATAGCCCCCTCCCTCCTACCTAAATAGTCCCCCCTCCCTCCTACCTAAATAGTCCCCCCTCCCTCCTACCTAAATAGGCCCCCCTCCCTCCTACCTAAATAGTCCCCCTCCCTCCTAACTAAATAGGCCCCCCTTCCTCATACCTAAATAGGCCCCCCTCCCTCCTACCTAAATAGCCCCCTCCCTCCTACCTAAATAGTCCCCCCCTCCCTCCTACCTAAATAGTCCCCCCTTCCTCCTACCTAAATAGGCTCCCCTCCCTCCTACCTAAATAGGCCCCCTCCCTCCTACCTAAATAGGCCCCCTCCCTCCTACGTAAATAGTACCCCCTCCCTCCTACCTAAATAGTACCCCCTCCCTCCTACCTAAATAGTCCCCCCTCCCTCCTACCTAAATAGTACCCCCTCCCTCCTACCTAAATAGGCCCCCTCCCTCCTACCTAAATAGTACCCCCTCCCTCCTACCTAAATAGTACCCCCTCCCTCCTACCTAAATAGGCCCCCCTCCCTCCTACCTAAATAGTCCCCCCTCCCTCCTAACTAAATAGGCCCCCCTTCCTCCTACCTAAATAGGCCCCCCTCCCTCCTACCTAAATAGGCCCCCTCCCTCCTACCTAAATAGGCCCCCTCGCTCCTACCTAAATAGTACCCCCTCCCTCCTACCTAAATAGTCCCCCCTCCCTCCTACCTAAATAGGCCTCCTCCCTCCTACCTAAATAGTACCCCCCTCCCTCCTACCTAAATAGTCCCCCCTCCCTCCTACCTAAATAGGCCCCCTCCCTCCTACCTAAATAGGCCCCCTCCCTCCTACCTAAATAGTACCCCCTCCCTCCTACCTAAATAGTACCCCCTCCCTCCTACCTAAATAGGCCCCCCTCCCTCCTACCTAAATAGTCCCCCCTCCCTCCTACCTAAATAGGCCCCCTCCCTCCTACCTAAATAGTCCCCCCTCCCTCCTAACTAAATAGGCCCCCCTTCCTCCTACCTAAATAGGCCCCCCTCCCTCCTACCTAAATAGGCCCCCTCCCTCCTACCTAAATAGGCCCCCTCGCTCCTACCTAAATAGTACCCCCTCCCTCCTACCTAAATAGTCCCCCCTCCCTCCTACCTAAATAGGCCTCCTCCCTCCTACCTAAATAGTACCCCCTCCCTCCTACCTAAATAGTCCCCCCTCCCTCCTACCTAAATAGGCCCCCTCCCTCCTACCTAAATAGGCCCCCTCCCTCCTACCTAAATAGTACCCTCTCCCTCCTACCTAAATAGTACCCCCTCCCTCCTACCTAAATAGGCCCCCCTCCCTCCTACCTAAATAGTCCCCCCTCCCTCCTACCTAAATAGGCCCCCTCCCTCCTACCTAAATAGTCCCCCCTCCCTCCTAACTAAATAGTCCCCCCTCCCTCCTACCTAAATAGGCCCCCTCCCTCCTACCTGAATAGCCCCCTCCCCTCTCCTACCTAAATAGTCCTCCCTCCCTCCTACCTATATAGTTCCCCCTCCTACCTGAATCGTCCCCCCTCCCTCCTACCTAAATAGGCCCACCTCCCTCCTACCTGAATAGTCCCCCCTCCCTCCTACCTAAATAGTCCCCCCTTCCTCCTACCTTAATAGGCCCCCTCCCTCCTACCCGTATAGTCCCCCCTCCCTCCTACCTAAATAGTCCCCCCTCCCTCCTACCTAAATAGGGCTCCCTCCCTCCTACCTAAATAGGCCCCCATCCCTCCTACCTAAATAGCCCCCTTCCTCCTACCTAAATAGTCCCCCTCCCTCCTACCTAAATAGTCCCCCCCTCCCTCCTACCTAAATAGCCCCTCCCTCCTACCTAAATAGTCCCCCCCTCCCTACTACCTAAATAGTCCCCCCCTCCCTCCTACCTAAATAGCCCCCCTCCCTCCTACCTAAATAGTCCCCCCTCCCTCCTACCTAAATAGCCCCCTCCCTCCTACCTAAATAGTCCCCCCTCCCTCCTACCTAAATAGGCCCCCCTCCCTCCTACCTAAATAGTCCCCCTCCCTCCTAACTAAATAGGCCCCCCTTCCTCATACCTAAATAGGCCCCCCTCCCTCCTACCTAAATAGCCCCCTCCCTCCTACCTAAATAGTCCCCCCCTCCCTCCTACCTAAATAGTCCCCCCTTCCTCCTACCTAAATAGGCTCCCCTCCCTCCTACCTAAATAGGCCCCCTCCCTCCTACCTAAATAGGCCCCCTCCCTCCTACGTAAATAGTACCCCCTCCCTCCTACCTAAATAGTACCCCCTCCCTCCTACCTAAATAGTCCCCCCTCCCTCCTACCTAAATAGTACCCCCTCCCTCCTACCTAAATAGGCCCCCTCCCTCCTACCTAAATAGTACCCCCTCCCTCCTACCTAAATAGTACCCCCTCCCTCCTACCTAAATAGGCCCCCCTCCCTCCTACCTAAATAGTCCCCCCTCCCTCCTAACTAAATAGGCCCCCCTTCCTCCTACCTAAATAGGCCCCCCTCCCTCCTACCTAAATAGGCCCCCTCCCTCCTACCTAAATAGGCCCCCTCGCTCCTACCTAAATAGTACCCCCCTCCCTCCTACCTAAATAGTCCCCCCTCCCTCCTACCTAAATAGGCCTCCTCCCTCCTACCTAAATAGTACCCCCTCCCTCCTACCTAAATAGTCCCCCCTCCCTCCTACCTAAATAGTCCCCCCTCCCTCCTACCTAAATAGTCCCCCCTCCCTCCTACCTAAATAGTCTCCCCTCCTACCTAAATAGACCCCTCCCTCCTACCTAAATAGTCCCCCTCCCTCCTACCTGAATTTGCCCCCTCCCTTCCCCCTAAATAGGCCCCTCCTCCCTCTAACCTAAATAATCCCCACTCTTCTCATAATAAAATAGGCCCCTGCTCCCTCTAACCTAAATAATCCCCACTCTCCTCATAATAAAATATCACCCTCCCTCCTCCCAACTAATTAACCACACCACCCCCTTCTAACAAAATGACTTCAATGCCCCTTCCTAATTAATGATCCCACCATTCTCTCCTAACTAAATGAACCCACAGCACCACACTTCTGACAATATAACTTTGCTGCCCCTTCATGACCAAATACACCTACACCTCCACCTAACCATCTATTTCACTTTCGCTCCTATATAATTACCCAACCCTCTACATCCTGAATGTCTACCCTTACTGTAGCGCTCCTAAAAGAATTCCAATCCTGCGCTCCCTCATAACTACCTCATTTCCTCAATCCTCTCTATCAACCTCCAAATTTCCCACTCCTGACTTCTACCCCTAATTTCCCGCTCCTAACTATTTATTCCATTATTAAGCAGCAAAAACGTTCCGTGAATCTCCCTGACTCCCAATATATAACTAGCCACATCCCCTATTACTTATCTCCTTCCACTCTTTGCAACAAACAACCCCCACTGTCGCCTCTTTTATCTAAACATCCCGCACTCTCCCTTACTTAACTATATAGTCCCTTCTCCCGATAAACTATTTATCCCCAAATTCCCCTCCAGAATAACAATCCATGTTGTATATTCTCTTGATTAACTACCCCAACTGCTCCACCTATTTAAAACGAAATCTCCCAGATTTCTTCAAGCGTTCTCGATTTGAATCTATCAATATTATTTTATAGAATATAACCATTAGAGTTTTCTAGTATTTTCAATTTTGTTGAAGTCACTAGGTAAAAAACATTAATTCTAAATTTGTTTCTGTGCAGAGTATTAGGCTCATAGATTGTTGAGCTCTGGAAACCAAAAGGAATAATACTCTGCTAGTGATCTCTTTTGACTTGTATATAAAATAATAATATAATAGGAAATAAACTAAGGCTTAGTTAATCTTGCCTCGTCTTGGATAACAACACATGGTGGCAGCGGTAAACTGAATTCATAAGGAAGGTCGTTGTTCGAAGAAAATTTGAAATTCGACATCAAGCAAGCTTAGAAGCGGTAAACTGAATTCATAAAGAAGGTCGTTGTTCGAAGAAAATTTGAAATTCGACATCAAGCAAGCTTAGAAGCGGTAAACTGAATTCATAAAGAAGGTCGTTGTTCGAAGAAAATTTGAAATTCGACATCAAGCAAGCTTAGAAGCGGTAAACTGAATTCATAAAGAAGGTCGTTGTTCGAAGAAAATTTGAAATTCGACATCAAGCAAGATTATGTTATCCAAGACGGAGGGACAGCCAAGACCAGGATCCAGAGAAGAGCCTCCCTTCAATGCCAGCCGTGCATACAGATATGGAAGGGCAGTCAAGATACCTCGAAGGTTCCTGTAAAGTTAAGGGAGGAGATGTGCAGAGTATTAGGCTCATAGATTGTTGAGCTCTGGAAACCAAAAGGAATAATACTCTGCTAGTGATCTCTTTTGACTTGTATATAAAATAATAATATAATAGGAAATAAACTAAGGCTTAGTTAATCTTGCCTCGTCTTGGATAACAACACAGTTTCTATCAGCATATCAGTTTAATGTTTCAAATATTCAATAAAAAGGTTTCTCATATTGTAAATAATAATAACTACCATAGCTATTTTAAGAGAATTTAAAATTATATTTGTTGATTATCTCTGAAAATTCTAGTGCTATGTTTTATATCATTCACAGGCTGCTTGTTAAATATGTACAGACTCTACATTAAATTGTCAAGTTGTAATTCAATATTTATATAATTTATTCTCTCTGCTATTCTGGTATTCAATGTCAGGGGCATATCTTATTGGCTCATATAATAATTAACTTTGATTTGTAAAAAGTAATATAAATTATCTCGTCAAAATGGATGCTATAATTAAGTACAATCTATTGGCTGTTTCATCAACCTATTTTACTCAGTTCAGTGATATAGCGACACCTTAATGCTCAGTGTTAATATCTATTTTGATGGGAGAGTTGACCTATATTTTTCATTGATAAAATATTACATCAAAATATCCATATAAATTTGATTGTTTGTGTGCTGGGTGTTTAGGATATTTTATACAAAATTTTAAATTATTAATCTACACCATCGCAAGAGCATGAAGACAATGCACCTGAGCATCACCTAGCTGCGAACAGATCTACACACATTGCTCTATATTCCTATTTTCAAGATTGGAATAAATTTCTCACCCACAATAACTATCCCAATTGTCTCAGTGACATATTTTATAAATAAACAATACTTACAAAAGCATTTGGGCTTGACCTTCATAGTCGTTTTCTATGCCATCACAGCTTGTTCATTGGCCTTGTTGGAATTCCACACCACTGCCATTGCTCCTTGGTCTCAGAGGTCTCAGCTGAAGTTCGTTTATAGTTTTAGATATCGCAGGAATGTCAGTAGTTGGATTTGTAGTGAGGCAAAATAATATTCTTCAGCCCTGTCACATATAACAATTGTATTATACTTATGTAAAGAACTAATGATTATTTCTAGATTGAAAAAAGGAAACTTAGGTATACTTGTATTTTTCTGTTGTCCAAAGATATGTTTACTTATTTTATACTTTTGTACATTGTTACTTCCGTATATAAAAGTACCTCAACTTATCTCGTCTTGCTGGGTTTGGAAGTCGAGAGCCCCAAAGTGGCTCGAGGGTTATAAATAGGTGGCTAAATACAATAGAATGGACGACTCTATGTGTTTTGCTAAATACCATATTCTATCTGGAGGGAACAGCCTTACGATGAAGTGAGAGCAATGGAGATACCCTGACACCCTGTGAGAATTTCACTCCGCTCTGGGAGAAACATTTGGACAAAAGGGAGATGCGAGTCTATTGAGCAGAAAAAAAACTTTTATACATAATTACTGATATACATCAGATAATGACTAGCTAAGGATGTGATAATGGAAATTAAATCATAACGGAATGAAAGAAAATTGAATTAATGGAAAAACAAAGAGAAACTATTAGGAATTTCGAGCGACTTCTAAATGTACGAATGACATAAAAATAAGATCATTCTAAGAATTATTCAAATGAAGATTTACAGAGTCTTAGCTAACCTCATAACTAGCACAAGTTTACCTAGAGGAGTATCTTTGTCTCTTTACTTATAACACAGAAAAGAAAAAAATCACAGACTCTCCACCCTCAATATGACATTGACGAGAGGCTAAATCAATGTAGACATTCTAATGACCAATCAGCCATATTATGATGAACATATGTCTGTTAATGATAGACACCCAAAACTTAGGATATAGATAAAGGCGATATGATGTCCTGTCCATTACGACGTTGGTGACTTTGTTTGTATTTTCCTACCCGTGAGCAAATTTGATTATCAAAGAAGCCCTTTTTAAAATACATTTTGGTCTACATAAAATTAAAATAAAAAGAAAAATTTTCATATTTTATCTGTAAATTTAAAATGGTGAAAAATCTCGTAAGTGGATTGGCTCCAAATAGGTAGTAAATGTTTTACATATGAAGCTCGTTTCAAAACGAAGTCATTTCAATATTTGGACTGTTTGTGTAAATTTTATAAATAGTAAACAACATATCGGGACGCTTCTATTACCTGGCTAGAATTATATAATGAAAGAAATTTGCTTTGATTTTATAATTTAAAATATATATTCAATATTCGTTGCTATGATCTGGCAACGCTTCAAAATCAGACGATGCGCGTACTCTCTTCTTTTTTTTTCGGTTAACAAGATCTATTTTTCAGCCCAAATTTTGAATACACTTGTATATATAATATCGTTCAAATTCGTATAGTTTTAATATATTATCGCCAAAAAACTTACATTAACTCGAGTACATCGCTTCAAAGGTAATACCGCGCCAACGTTCAACGCCTTCGAAAGTTGTTGCTTATTGAGAACGCTCCATGAATTTTGATATAGTCTAAAATGGTAAAAGTGATTAATACATTCACAATTTTAACTCGTGTTTAGTAATTTATTTTTATGAAAAATCACTAGAATCTCCAACAAATTGTGACACTATTAAGGGAGTCAGGGCAAAACAACGGTTCTACGAGTCAGATCTCTGGGCCATATAAATAAGACGAATTCTGCCTCTGATGAACTTAGAAAACATTGTTTCTCTCCGACCAAAATGGATGAATGGATAAATCACATGTTCGACACCAGGTAGCTACCGAAAGTTCAACCATTAACTTGAAGCGCCGACCTCCACTGAAAGAACCCGGGATGCGGAAAAATGTAGAAACTACCTATATTATGATATGAAGGGAAGATCCGTGGAAAACTGTCACTCCGAGACGTGCAAAATGTTTAAATTCCTCATAAGGCAACGCCGTGTTGAACAGCGAGGCAATTGTGGGGTTCAGGAAGATGATCTCCAGTATGTCGCTAAAGATAAAATGGTGAAGATACCCTGATACAATTAAACCTCGAACATTAGACGTAAAATGACCTGATGTCCGCGGCGGAACCTTGATGCTCGAACAAAAAAAAAATCAGAGCCCTATCTGGTTTTAATATGAATTGTACAGAGAAATTAAATTTCCAAATGGATCTGATATTGGAAGAACGGGCATTAGGGCTCGAAATAATGATTAAAGGGGGGGAAAGAGAAGAATTCTAATTGCATATCAAAAACTATGAAGACTATATCCTGATATTTGGTCACCGGAATCCCTCGGAGCCCATTCTAAATTTAATCGCAAACCTGTTTTTATTGGACTAGACTTTGGTCAATTCCAGCTTTGGTCTTTAGCTTTCAGCCTCCATCTGTGGGTATTGAGAATAATTCTCGGCCAGTCAATGGCTATTTTAAAGCTTTCTCTGACCAGACTGTGGCTATTGAATAGCGGTCTCTGACCAGTCTTTAGCTATAGAATAGCGGTCTTTGACCAGACTGTGGCTATAGAATAGCGGTCTCTGACCAGACTGTGGCTATTGAATAGTGGTCTCTGACCAGAATGTGGCTATTGAATAGCGGTCTCTGACCAGTCTTTAGCTATAGAATAGCGGTCTTTGACCAGACTGTGGCTATTGAATAGCGGTCTCTGACCAGACTGTGACTATTGAATAACGGTCTCTGACCAGTCTTTAGCTATAGAATAGCGGTCTCTGACCAGACTGTGGCTATTGAATAGCGGTCTCTGACCAGTATTTAGCTATAGAATAGCGGTCTTTGACCAGACTGTGGCTATTGAATAGCGGTCTTTGACCAGTCTTTAGCTATAGAATAGCGGTCTTTGACCAGACTGTGGCTATTGAATAGCGGTCTCTGACCAGACTGTGGCTTTTGAATAGCGGTCTCTGACCAGTCTTTAGCTATAGAATAGCGGTCTTTGACCAGACTGTGGCTATTGAATAGCGGTCTCTGACCAGTCTTTAGCTATAGAATAGCGGTCTTTGACCAGACTGTGGCTATTGAATAGCGGTCTCTGACCAGTCTTTAGCTATAGAATAGCGGTCTTTGACCAGACTGTGGCTATTGAATAGCGGTCTCTGACCAGACTGTGACTATTGAATAGCGGTCTCTGACCAGACTGTAACTATTGAATAGCGGTCTCTGACCAGACTGTGACTATTGAATAGCTGTCTCTGACCAGACTGTGGCTATTGAATAGCGGTCTCTGACCAGACTGTGACTATTGAATAGCGGTCTCTAACCAGACTGTGGCTATTGAATAGCGGTCTCTGACCAGACTGTGGCTATTGAATAGCGGTCTCTGACCAGACTGTGGCTATTTAATAGCGGTCTCTGACCAGACTGTGGCTATTGAATAGCTGTCTCTGACCAGACTGTAACTATTGAATAGCGGTCTCTGACCAGACTGTGACTATTGAATAGCGGTCTCTGACCAGACTGTGGCTATTGAATAGCTGTCTCTGACCAGACTGTGGCTATTGAATAGCTGTCTCTGACCAGACTGTAACTATTGAATAGCGGTCTCTGACCAGACTGTGACTATTGAATAGCGGTCTCTGACCAGACTGTGGCTATTGAATAGCTGTCTCTGACCAGACTGTAACTATTGAATAGCGGTCTCTGACCAGACTGTGACTATTGAATAGCTGTCTCTGACCAGTATTTAACTATTGTAAAGCTGTCTCTGACCAGACTGTGGCTATTGAATAGCGGTCTCTGACCAGACTGTGACTATTGAATAGCGGTCTCTGACCAGACTGTGACTATTGAATAGCGGTCTCTGACCAGTATTCAACTATTGTAAACCTTTTTCAGCTGAAAGGCTTAAATTGACTTTGACCTTTCGAGTTCCTTGAAACTTTATGATAAAAAGTATTTCTGGAAAACTTATATCACCTCTTATCAAGAAAGATAAAAACTTCAACACCAAACCTTCTATGCCTCCTAATTTACTGTTATGGATCAGTAAGACTCACTCCAGAACAATACAATATCATAACAAGATACTAACTGAACTGATTTCAAAATGGAATCTTCAGACACCCGATCATCAGAAGCTGTGAACCCATATATATATATATAGAAATTATAAAGGAATAATATTGTTATATAAAAATATATGAAATCTCGTCAAAATAGAATTTAGAACTCAGCAAAATATAGACCACTTTTTTTTACTTTCTTATACATGATTATGGTGCTATTCTAAGCACGAATATTTCTTTTACAAATAAAACAAACTTCTCTTGTCCCCAGTGTTGTCTCAAATTCAATCCTCCAGACCACTTCACAGAACTCTAATACTGTAATTAACGATTATGCTTGCATATGCTACACTAAAGGAAGGAATCCTAGAAATGATATTAAAGCAAATTATGGACATAGAAGTTTGTTCTAGGTAAAAAATAAACATTCATGCTTAATTTTTCACTTTTATATATAGATGCGTGCTTTTGCCTTATTATTAATTTATGTCTAACTGGCCTTGTCCTTATTGTTTGAAAAGGAACATTGTTTGATATAAATATTTATATGTTATTCTAAAGTTGTATGTCTACTTTGTTTTATTGATTACTAATTAGAATATATCTCCTTTCTGTTTAGCATAATTAACTCAGCATTATAAGCAGAACCGTCGAATATACATTATAGAGAGAGCCCTAAGAAGCGGTCTGGTAGATTTAATTGGCGACACCGCTTGGAGAGTTCACCACTGATGAGCCAAGCCCTCCTGCTAATTATCATCTGTGTAAGGATATTATTTATTTTAATTTGAAATAACACATTCGTATTTTAATGCTTTTATTTCCTTTTTATATAGATAACGCGTTATTGCCTCTCATAATAATATTTTAAAACTTATTTTTTAAATAAATGTCAACATATATATCTCTACATGACTACTCCCGATGACAATACATTATTTAAAACTACATTAGATTTATATGCAGCTTTATTTCTACCTCACACTACATTACTTTGATAAACTATGATTACTTTCCTCCTTTTTCTTTTACCTCATCTCCATGTACTTTATACTTATTTTCCGGCAATTTCTTCTTTTTACTTATCAATGATGAGGAACAATGTCTTCCCCACCTATAATGGACGCGTATATATCACCGGCGCTAACATATATGGACCCGGATCTGGATGCTGAAATTTCGCTTATGGAGGTCACCACGGAAATATCCAATCTGGGGAAGGATAAAACAACGGGACTGGATAACATACCAAATGAAGCAATCAAAGTTTTACCTGACGAATATTTGATTCTATTAACAAATATATACAACAAAATATTGACGACATCCTCGGTTCCATCAGTGTGGACTAGAACAATTATTCATCCTATTTACAAAAATGGCTACCCAAATATACCATCAAACTATAGAGGAATATCATTTTTATCCAATTTATCAAATCTCTTTACATCCATATTAAAGACAAGATTGAATAATTGGATTGAAAAAAGGGGAATCTTAGCGGAAAACCAAGCGGGCTTCAGAAGTGGATATTCCTGTCAAGACCATATTTTTACCCTTACCTCACTGATACAGATGACGCTGAGCCGCAAAAGGAGGAAGTTATATGCCTTCTTCGTAGATGTCAAAAAGGCCTTTGATACAGTACCACACTCCCTGCTTTGGAAAAAGTTGACAGTTTACGGTTTAAGTACCCGATTTATCAGCCTTATACAAAGCTATTATAATCAAATGTCAGCAACAATAAGATGGAACGGATCACTTACAGAATTTATAAAAATACAAGCTGGTGTTCTACAAGGTGAACCCCTGTCACCTTATCTATTTGTCCTTTTTCTAAACGACTTGGTTTCTCTGTACGATGACGCTGATTTGCCAAGTATTTATTTACCGAATTATGGAAATATACACCTCCTTCTGTTCGCAGACGACATCGTACTTCTCGGAGAATCTAAGATAAATTTACAAAAAAAGATCAATGTACTCAGAAAATAATTCGAAAATATTTTTTTAACGCTGAATCAGAGAAAATCAAAGGTTATGGTGTTTAGAAATGGAGGTCGAAAGGCCCGATCGGATGTTTGGTTCTGGGGACAATTGCCTCTCACTATAACATATAAATACACGTATCTGGGTTACCAGCTGACAGCGTCAAACTCAACTCAACAGGCGGCAAAGCATTTTAAAAACAAGGCGCTAAATGTCATTAATGCGGTCTGGGCAATATCGACTAAAACAAGAATCAATTCTATCAGATCCTCACTCAAGCTTCTAGACTCAATGGCTCTGTCAACCTTGCTCTACGCAGCTCCAATTTGGGGGAACAACCAAAAAAACTTGGTTGACAGGGTACAAGACAATTTCTTACGGAGACTTCTAAATTTACCCAGATATACTCCTGGTTTTATTCTACGTATGGAGTGCGGAAGAACGTCACTGGGAGTTACGGTGCTGAAACTTACACTCGGGTTCTGGCTTAGAATTCTAAAAATGAACAGCAGCCGACTCCCCCATATATGCTTAGCTCAACTATATGAGATATCAAGAAATAGAAATATATATATTGGACTTGCGGAAAGTTTGGCCAACATACTCAACTCAACAGGATTTTCTTGGTTAATTAACTGCAACGAGGCAAGGATTATCCGGCAAGCAATTCCTTTAATAACTAAAATTGCAATAGAACAATCTATTCAAAGTGACCAGGCAAAAATAGAGAATTCTAAATTCTACCCTCAATATAAGTATTTACACAGTTCATTCCGAATTGAAAACTATTTACTTAGCAACTTTCCATTCCCAGTAAAACGCTATATCGCACAACAGAGAATACTATATTCGTTTTTAAAGGAAAACCATACAAACATTTTCAAAGAGGGTGATAAGATTTGTGATCTCTGCAAAGAAAATATGGAAACTGAACTATCTCATTATATCTATGAATGCCAAGATATTAGTGAGGAGAGAAGGACATTCTTTTCAATGGTAGACACCAGCCAACTTAGGTCAATCCAAATGATGTTAACCAGTGCCCAAACAAGCAGACTAGTTGCTCAGGCCCTATATAATTTTTACAAGGCAGTAGGTGTAAAGAGGGAGAAAAGAGAACTTGGAAGCTATTGTTCTTACACCTCAGAATGATGACGAAACATCGAGGGGTCGACCTTTCATATTAAATCTTACTTTTCCTTATTACTAATAATTGTATATAGTTGCGGAACTACTGGTTTCCTGTGCTGCTCTTTTCCTGATATTGCACCTTGTACGGAGAATCTGTATAAGACTAATGTCTTAATAAAGGCTTTGTGTGTGTGTGTGATGAGGAACAATTTGGATTATAGATAATAAACACAAGGTAATAAGACCAAATCTAAATAAATAAATAGTATGTGACGTTTCGGTAACAGCGAAACAAAAGTACTGAATCCGTTGATAACATCTTCAATAAAAGTACTGAATGCATATAATTACATTCAGTACTTTTGTCTGAAGATGGCAACAACGCTCTTACCTAACATCCCATACTAATTATTTATTTGGATTTGGTATTGTTATCTTGTGTCTTCCCTTATTGATTTTTAAATTATTACCTCTATGTTTTTTTTTTTTTTTAGTTTTCTTCAAATATTTCCAATGTTTTTTAAAAATATTTTTTATTTTACTTGATCCAAATATAGCATTTTTTCTTTCTATTATATTTATGCATTTTCTATCATATTACTCCCCGCCTGAATGGTAGTCAAATATTTTGTTATACTTTAAATGTCATTGAATTGGAGTGCAGAAGTGATAGTTTCTAGATGATCTAACAGTATATTTCAATTTTAATAAGAGAAATTGAGTGCATTCACGTACACAGAGCCATTTTTATTAAGACAATTCAATATTACATAGAAATTTCAGATAATTAAAAAAAAAAAAAACTAGTAAAGATTAAAATAATATAAATATATTGGAATATATACGCATCAAATAATATTTTAAAAAACGAAATAAAGAACATTATATTGGGTCTCATAAAACAAACAATAATTTTATTTGCATCTTTTTAAAAATGTCAAGTAAAGGTAAATTTATTGAATTATACTCAAGTGAATTATACAATTAATATCTCAAAAGTTACGTTGAAAATGAAACATATATTATTTCTATTGACAGAAATTGTTTTAGTTTTAGGATAAATTTGTAATAAAACATGAATGCAAAAGTTGAATAAATATTTCTTCAAATAGACACACTCTTTTACTATTAAGTATACTAGTTGTTCTCAATATTTTCCAAAAATATTAAATACGAATTTCTTTTGTAAATCTGATATGTGTTTAGAGTAATTAAAGTTAGTTGAAATGTATATTATTGATATTTTTTATAATAAATGAAGAATTTGTTTAAAGGAATTACTCTCAGAAAAATAGATTTCTACAATACTTTCTCTTATAAATAGATGATTAAAATATTTGAGAAATACATTTATGAAATAAATTCAAAAATGAATAATTTTGCAAATTAAATAATTTAATACTTTATGAAATATATAAATTAAATACTTAAAGCAATATACAAACAGCAAAACTTTCACAAATATCTCAATACAAGGATTTCAGGAATAGAGATAAATACAATAGTTCATGGATATAAAATTGTTCTTAAAATTAGAGACATACAAAATAAATATTTATAAACAATTTTTATACATCCAGAAATAAATATATATAATTATTATAAAAATATATTTGTAAAATACTGTGAGATATAGACAAAATACACGACTCTCAGAAATGGAGAAATGCAATAGTCGCAGAAATATTTTCAAAATATAAGTACAAAAAAAATCAATTAGAAAATAGACAACACTTACAGAAATAAACAAATACAATACGTTCAGGTATAGATATTAACAAACAATACATTCAGAGATATAGACTATTACAATACTTTCAGAAAAAATGGTTAATAGTTTCGAGATGTAGATTCAACAATATGCTCAGACATAGAGAATTACAATACTTTCGTAAAAACGTATATTGAAAACATTTTTTATAAATTTATATAATTTTTCACACATATAAAACATAAGGTTGCGGATGGATGATATACATTTACCAAAAAAGTCACCTCTCCCTTTAAATATGCGTCAGAATGATGGCACTATCGCATTACACTAGTAAATAAACTTCACTGGTGATGATGAAGAAAAGGTATAAAGGTAAAACTGGCGTTGTTGCTCATTCCTTATCATTACTAGGAAACTTTATTACTAGGGTGCTGCAATAGTGCCATCGTCCTTATGCAGGGAAATGTGTGTCTTCTGATTCATATATATAAAATACCTTTTAAAATACACCAATACAATAATTTCAAGATAATACAGAAAAAAATAAATTCATAAAAAGACAAATGGAAAAATTTCAGAAAAAATACAATTACATTCAGAAGGAAATATAAGTACAATATTTTGAAATATATAAACAATATATTTGTATATATACAGGGTGTACCAGGTAAATTGGGACTAACTTTGACAGTCCATAAAACAAAAACTACTTGAGATTAAAAACTTGTTTTTTTTTCATTACGTAGCCATATTCATGTAAAATGCAACAGTACATGTGTGCGCAGTGTAGTGATGAAGAGTAACCGAGAATTTGAAAATCGAGCTGCCATCATCGTTGCTCTGCGCGCCGGAAGGAGCCCCAAAGAGATAGTGGATTTTCTTAAGTTGCCCAAAACCACTATTCATCGTGTCAAGAAGCAGTTTGATGAGGCCGACAGTAACAAAGAGGGGATAGCTACAAGGAAAAAGCACTCGCGTCGATCGGACAGGGTAAGAGGCGAAGAATTTGTCAAAAATGTCAAGGAGAAGATTGATGGAAACCCTGGGAAGAGCATGAGGGCCATAGCCAAGGAAATGGACGTTGGCTCTATGACAATTTGCAGAACTATCCATGAGGACCTTGGTCTCAAGTCTTATGCCCTTCGGAAAGGTCAGTTGCTGACTGAGAATATGAAGAATAACAGAAAAGGAAAGGCTGCTGCCCTCCTCAACAACCTGAAACACGACTCTTTTGGCATGCTAAGGTTCTTCTCTGACGAAAAGAACTTTGACGTTGACCAAAAGGTAAATCCCAGGAATGATCGCTGGATCTGTAAAGACCCCTCAGAGATACCTGTCGTGATGCACACGAAATTTCCTGCCTCCGTAATGGTCCTTGGCGTTATCAGCAGTGAAGGTGATGTCATGCCTCCCCATTTCTTTGAGAAGGGCCTTAGGATGAACGCTGACACCTACATCAATGTTCTGGAGACCGTTGTGAAGCCTTGGATGGACATGGTGGCCGCAGGAAGGAAGTATGTCTTTCAACAGGACTCAGCTCCAGCCCATAAGGCAAAAAAGACACAATCGTGGCTGACACTTAACGTCCCTAGTCACTGGGGTCCTGATATTTGGCCCCCTAATTCTCCAGATTGCAATCTCCTCGACTACTATGTATGGGGCGTTGTTGAGAGAGATGTCAACAAAGCTCCTCATACCACCATCCAGTCTGTCAAGAAAGCAGTTCACACGGTGATGACCCAAATGGACAAGGTCATCGTCGCCAAGGCCTGTGCTTCATTCCGCACTCGCCTCGAGACTGTTGTAGCTAATAATGGAAACTACATTGAATAAATAAAAACTATATCCTTTTATCTACTACTGTGTCAAATTTCATTCGGATATTTTAATTTTTACTTGCAAAAAATTTCAGTTAAAATACCATTGTTGAAATTCCCAATTTACCTGGTACACCCTGTATATATATGAAAAAATAGTACAAATGTAATATTGTACTGGGATACGGTGCATAAATTAAGAAAAAAGGCATCTACTTATCGTGCAAGAAGACCGCGTCTGTGGTTAGCTTTTCTTGATTAATCAAGAATGGGTATTTGGCCAATTCTGGAATAATTAAAAATCAACGAGAATAGTTGATATTTATTCCGATAGATGGCGCATGCCATCAGCAACTTTCAGTTGCACGATAAGTAGATGCCTTTTTTCTTAATATATATATATGTGGTAGCTAAATGAAGAGGCGCAGCCGTTATTCCTAGCGAACAGCGCACCCGCGATGTCTGCCACCTTTATTTTTTGTCCAGCTTTTATACATGGATGAATTTACATATTTACCTTTAACACAAGCGTAACATATTTACATAGTTATTTTGACGAAAATAAATTATATCTCTTGTCATTAACTATAATGGAGTTCAAACATCTATGATCTTCAGTATAATATTACCAAATGTTTAATAAAAATCAAAGCATGGTGTGAAAAGGTAAAACTTTCACTAAGTCCAAACAAAACAGGTATACTCTATCTACATAACTATGAAAAATTGCCCATTAATTTTGATGGAAAAATAATTCAACCATCAGAAACTGTTAAAATTTTGGGAGTTATTTTTAAAAATCATAGACAAAGGAATAAGATTAATTTTGGAACACATGTTGACAATATAATTATGAAAGCTACGAAACTTAAGAATATATTATTCTCATTATGTGCACGTACTTGGGGCATTGATACTCGACGTAGATTGATCTTATATAAAGCTATGATATGCTCTACAATAAGCTATGCATCAAATATTTGGTTTCCTTTTATCACTGCAGCAAAAAGATCCAAGTTGAATTCTATACAATATCAAATTCTTATTAGATGCATTCATGCTTATAGGACTTCATCTTCTTACATCACACATATACTAGCGAAAACCCCTTTACTGTCCGATTATCTTGAATTATTACAAACAAAGTATAATATGACAAATTCTCTCACAGATCGAACACTTAAAAAACCCCTTCAAAAAGAATTAAACAAACTATATCTGGATCTAAAATTTAAGTTTTATCTTTCTCAATCTAATGAACTGTTCAAGAAATTCTTTCCAATTGCTGTCCCAAATTTCATTTCCTCTGATAAATTCACTACATTATTCTTAACTGGCAAAGGACCCTTCTTAAGTTTCCTATTCAAACTGAATGCTATCAATGATCCAACATGTGAATGCCGCTTAGATGTTGAATCACCAGAGCATCTTCTTTTATCTTGCCCTCTGACTAATCAAATTGTATGTAGATACTTTGAAACATTACCAAATTCTCTTTGTGTATATACTCTATCTTATGAGAACTTTGTTAAGTTTAGAACTATTTGTACAATAATTTACAAAACAATACTAATCCATCGTGTAAATAATTAATCATATATATATAAATAATACTAGTACAGCACAATAGTCCTTTGGACTTCGTGCTTTTGTAACAATAATTAAAAAAAAAAAATAAATAAATAAAATTAACTATACAAATTATGACATATATATATATGTTATATTCAATTTAATTTTTTATAATATATGAATATTATTTCTAATTTGACCAAAAAAACAAAAAGCTTTTTTAAAATTTTATTTTGTTCTGTTTTATATATAGATTTGTTTTTCTTTTGGGTTGGCAAATGTGTTTTTTTCTAATAAACTGCTTCGCCAAAAATATAATATAATTAAATTTGTTTAAAATAAAATAAGCATATTTTCTAATAATTGATATTTCATTCTTCTTTTTTTGGTAAGTAAAATTTATATTCGAAAAACTAAACGTTACTTAATAATTTTTTTTTTTTATTCCTTCACATCAAATATAATATTAGTCGACAGGATCTACCTAATATTTACTTAATTTAATAATATTAAGTTATTTGATACTTGTAATTCTTGGCAAAAGCAAAAAGAGAAAAATAAGTTGAAAATGCAAATCAAATGATGATGCCGTCTTTTGTAAAATACAATAATAATATAAATATTAAAACTTGGATTATAAATATTGGAAGAAAAAGTGAATATGGGTTTGATAATAATTGGAAAATACTTCATTTATCAGATTATTCACAGGAAGAAGCTTTAACATTTTACTTCGAAAGCCTTTGCCAGATTGAGGACTGGAATAAATTCAAAGAAAAACTTGTAAACAGACTTCAAAAAGTTAAACTTGCACCATTGGTTGAAATGATGAAAATCATACAAGAAGAAAATGAAACAGTCACCCAATATTATCATCGAAAAGTGCAGCTGATCAACAGTGTAGAATTAAACCTCACCTCCATAATAGAATTATTAAATGAGGGAATAAAGAAATAATTCAAACCCTATCTAGCTACCATAGACTCCGTACAACCCTCAGAATAGCTATCAATAGCCACTAAAATAGAAAAAGGTTTAGAATCCGAAATTCAAGGAAAATATCCCTTATGCCAAAACGAACCTCTACCACTACTACCTCCGAGGCCGAGACATAGCTACCATCTACAACAACATCTCAAAACACCACCATCTCCGTGCCGAATCTGCTAGCGTTTGTGACTACAGTCACAGTGGCACTACCATACAGTGTGCCCGCACTTCGCCCCGTCGCTCCACTACGCCTCAACCTGCTGAACCAGCGCCGCCTACTCCCCATGAGGAGGAGTCAGCTCCAGCCGTAGTAGTCCCTCCGTCTCTAATACCTGCCCCGACGCTCCAAGACAAGCAAGAAATGGAAAACAACTGAATAATGAAACTATCCTTAGGCCCCTATATAACCGAGGGACGACCATTAATGATGTCGCGTATGCGGTCCTGTACCCCCATCTTAGGGAGAGTTTCCTCGCGCATACCTTACCTAAACACAAGATTATTCTTGTCGAGTTCCTTAACACAGTCATCGAGTATGCTGGGGACACGGATTCCATAACTCGCCTGTCTGAACTCAAGACGATTCTAAGCTCCTGATAGGATCCAGACGTCCTTTCGGAGAAGGCCTCGTCTGGTGTATATATTTTCTCTACTATTTTAAACTCTGTAAACTCTCTCTTGACCATTGACTAGATGTCAATAAACCATTTTTAATTGTCATTGTCATACAGTGTGCCCATACCGCAGCTCCCTATTCTGGGTTCATCCTCCAGGAGCTCACCAGCTCCATCCTCCAATCACAGCCCATCCTCCAAGTTTTTATACACCACCACAACCAACTTGGCCACAGCAAGGACAACCATGCCATGTTTTATAGAGCACCAACCCACTCCAGGCTGCTACTCCAAGTGATGCTGGATTTTCGAATACCAGTTTACAAGAGGTACAAACTATAAATAGAAATTTAATAATATTATCTTTGTCTATAAATGATGAATAATTTCCCTGCTGAATAGATAGTGCATCTACAATTTCAAAATTACCATAATCATTCGTGGACAATATTCCAAGCTATACAGATTTATTTGTTGATTAATATGATATTATTAGACAGGTAGAAGGTACATCTAAACCCATAAAAAATTAAATGTTCAATTAAATTGGGAAATACCACCCACTATAATATTGTTACGACGCTTCTCAGCCGTCGATGTTTGCGTTCAAGGTTTCTAAGAGAACAATGTGGATTCTTTAGGATACAGCTTAGTGCGGTATATTTATTATAAGAGCTTAAAAGAGTAGATAAGTAACTATACAGTAGATGGACTTGCCTTCAATGCCGCCCCAGGTAGGTTTCTCCTCGTCCTCCACTTGTTAATCCACACAGTCCCGGAGCCCACTTCTTCCAGCCAACTTGCCGCGTCTGTGGTCGCCGCCCTTCCTCGCTGCAGGTCCCGTTGTCCCCAGACAGACTTCTCTCCCCAGCTGGCAGGTCGTCTCGGCACACAAACCCCCGGCAGGCCGGCCGCTGACTCAGCTGATACCTTCCCCACGGCGGCGCCAGCTGGACTCTCTCTGTCTGCCACCCCCTCCCCTGGAATTTGTCAATCCACACTTCCCTGAAGGAGCCCCTGCATACCTCTTCTCTTGGCTTTCCCACGTCTTCTTTTCTACTTCTTTGCTGCATCGCTTCAATATTTATTTTTGTTTGTAAAACACCAATTGAATACTGTATATTAGGTCTTCCATGTTTAAAAGAATTGAAATTACAAATTTATTTTGAATCATCTATTATATATCAAGATAATAAATTTCGACTATCATTGACATACACCAACCAAGTTAATAAATCATATATGCATCCCTGATCCATATTACATCATAAATAGTTGTTTAATTAAAGAAAATCCATTGTCTAATTTCAAACAAATACCTCATTTTTCTAAAATTACCATATTTGAAAATCATTTTTCAAATGAATCAAATGACAAATTAGAGGTTCGATTCCAGCATATTTTTGATACCTTACTAGAAATAGATGAAAAATATTAATTTGACTATATTTATATTCTTTAGTCATACATCATGGTCTGGTATGAGAGTCTACAGTTGTCTTAGTGCAAAGTCCTCTGTATGAAGAAAGTACCAGTTAGGGCTGGTTCTCTGTTTTCCTGGCTACCTGGTATTTTCCCTTCTGTTATGTACACAAAACTTTGTATGTAAAAGTAATAAATATATAATTTTAAGTTTGACTTTTAGAATCGACTGATAATATTTTTGATATTTTACATTTTGTAAATTGTTCAATTTGTTTTTATTAGGCATTTCTTCTCTAAAAATTAAATATTATTTATTCTTTCTATATAAATATCAATTATCCGCATGGCTTATATCCATTTCCATATTTCATTGTGATATGTGTGAGGGTATATAACAGCGCTTACAGAATAACGACTTCCAATTGATCTTGCCTTCCTTTGAGGTTTTAAATCGATACAGATATTTATGAAGATAATTCGTTCAAAGTTCCAATTCGAGTTTTCACATCCTCACTTGTATCAATGATTCTTCATTTAATCGATTGCATATGATGTGAAGGATCAGGTCTAAACATTTGCATAATATAAAGGAGATCATTGATATTGAAACATGATTTACTTCTTATTGACGATGAACTGACCTGGCTTCTCTCAATTTTGATCGCTGAGAAATCATCCGTTGAGGTGGTTGATTGGTCTCCTCAATTGTTTGAAAAATAGCCATTTGTATAATTTTAATATTAATATTAGAGGTTTTAATGAGAATTATTTTCAAATTGAATACGAAATATATTTGTCATATATTATTTTTATAAGCCTTTTTTGTAGAAAATATATATAGAAATATAGAAATATAATCGACCACTCTGCAATAAAGTTATTTTATTCACCAAGATGGAAATATTTTAAGTACTAAGAACTATTTTACAAGACTATTATATTGATGACACTTTTAAATATATGTATCAAATATCTCCATCTAAGCATATATTTATACATACAAGTCGTGAAACTCGAGACTGAACACGAGTTACAATCATTGCATAAGCTGGGAAATCTATTTTTATATAAAGCTGGTATTATTTTCATGGTAATGGTGGTGTCCTATCCATGGAGCAGGTCAAATAATTCCATGTACCTTGTGTACAATCACTGAGGTCTCAGGTCCTCTGCTGAATTAATGTTCTCCAGTATTGGCAGTTAAATATGGGATCTGGAGTAAACTGTGTGTTCTCGCAGTTCTAAAGTTTCTTAAGAAACTTGTCTGAGTTTATTTTCTTTCTTTTAAAATTGTCTGTTATTATTATAGAAATGAAGGTCAGTAATTCTCTATTAAATTTGAACTTTCAGACTAGCTGGGTTATTTGGATTGGTCGTAGGATTTTGTTTTTGCCTTAGTATTTGCATCCTTGAAGGTTTTAGAATTGGTTTGTTTTGTTTGCCTTCTTCCTTGTTTCATAAAGCTATCAGTTATCTTATTGCCCTCTATAACACCAAGAACAGGTATCCATTGCACTGTTTACCTATTGAGCTTATAGTGGAATTCTATGAATATGACAAGCTATTCTCATTTTTCCCTTGTTTATTGTGTGTAGGGATAATTTGAGTCTGAAATAATAATTATTACTTGAGTTTTATAATCTTCGGAGGAAATGTAAAATTTCAAGCTTACTTGAACAGCAATTAGCTCTGCTGTGTAGTTTGAGGATATTTCCCACTCCCTGGATCGATACTTCGAGTTAGTTCAGTATTGTAATAGAAAATCAATACTCCATATTTCAGTGTTTCATCAGAGGACCATTTATGTAAGCTATGGTAATATTTTCTCGCTTTAATTAATTTTTTGTCCTTAGAGTTTTCTCTCAGTTTGTTGGGAAAGTTCTTCTTCGAAAAGAGTCCAATGAGGCTTAGGAATATTGAGGTGTTTGGAACAAAATTGATAATATTTCCGATTCTTCATAGTAAGTTGTTTTTTGATGTTCTATTTTGATCTGCTTTTTGAAAGGTTTATCAAACTTGCTTCCATGTCTGTCTGTCAGTCCACAAATATTTTAATCGTTTAATAATAGAAATATGAAATTTTGACACTTGTTAGAACTTGAAGACAATGCAAGTTGACAAATTTTCAGACTTCGGGGTTGTTAGAATGGCCAGGAACGGACACATTTCCAAATTGCCTTTCAAAATTTTGAATTTAATTTTAATATGCTCCTGATCACATAGAAATATGAAAATGTGAAACTACTCAGACAAATGGACAACGCAAATTTAAAAAAATGCAGACTTCTGTTTGGTCGGAGTTGCCGTGAATGAACAAATTTCTATATTTATTTTTATATCTAATGTGTGGCAGAGGATATCAAGTCGGAATATTTGGGAGTTACGAATTGTGTTTTTCAGTGATTGTTTAAAATCCAAAACGGGTTAGAAATTCGAAAATTCTTAGATTATTTTTAAAACAATTTTGAAATTACAAGCAAAACGATTTCAAAATTCAATAAATATAGTGGCTTATTATTAATCTGATATCAATATCATCTTGCATATATTTATATTCATCAAATATATATTTATAATACGATAATATAGGACCACACTCTACACGACACCGTTTTAAACAATTCATCTTTAACAAATAATTTATTTTATTACTTATAACTAAAAATAATCAATTGAATAATCATAATCCTAAATAAATATGTTACAATTATCCCTCAACAATAATCCATTATGTGTCTGTAACTTTGTAAATAGTTTACAATTAATTTAGGCCCACCCCCTGAACCAAAAGTAAAGAGGTATATTTCTGTAAAGCCAATTGACCAATCCGCCGCGACCAGACTATTTAAGGCCTAATCCCCAGTTATAATTATTTTTGTTAAATATTTTATTTAACTTCCTTCATTTCTGTCTCTGTCACACATTTTGTAATCAATTTGCAGGTAGAAGTCTGAAATTTCTACACTTATTCGAAACAGATGATAATTCAGGTTGACAATTTTTCAGACTCCAGGATCGTCAAAGTAGTCGGGAATGAATTAATTTTGATAGAAAGAAGCGTGGACGCGGGCGCTGCATGAAAATGAACTGACAAATGGGAATGGCCCACCATCAGTCTTCTTCCTTATGTATGCTTTTAGACTGCCTTTGTTTTGCTGCTCTGTGCTGTTGTCCTTATATTCTCAATATATATCCTTATATCCAATAATAATGATCATATATTTATATAATCGCTTATTTGGCTGTTCTTTTTAAAACACCGACCCATAACAAATTTCTGAATTGCCCTTAAAGTTCTATAATTTAATTTCAATATGCTTCCAGACCACATGGAAGTTTTAAATTTAAAAGACTCGCACATTCCAACTACGATTGCAAGTGTACAAATTTTCAGCATCTGACTGGTAGTCAAAACTATTGGAAGTAGAGATTTGAATTCTTCAATGAAAAAAAAAAAATTCAAGACTTCAAAGAAGGAATAAATAAAAATATCCAGGTTCTTATTTGAAACCACTTTAGAAAAAAAGCCAAAAACTGTTGAAAAAATATATATTTATTTATTTTTTATAATTAAATAATTTGTATCTAATATCATCTTGCACACATTTATATTAAATATACCTAGATATAGGTCAAAACCTCTGTAAATATACATATATGGGCGAAACTTTAACAACGGAGGTTTTGAAAGGACCATCGATCTAGACCCGCTCGTAGGATGAGATAATGATCTAGTTCTAAAAATACTTCTAGACCATGTAGAAGTCTGGTATTTTATAGGCTGTTTCATTACTGATAACAATATAAGTTTACAAAATTTCAGATTTAGAGGCGACCGTCTTGGCCTGGCATATATTAGAGAATTGACATGGCATAGTTTCTTCAAAAAAAGCTGTTTCTGTGGTATAAAGAGCGGCCATCATTATATAAAAATTTGGTCGGGACTGGACTAAATTCCATGCCTTCTTTCAATTTTTGTGATCGATTTTGTTTACATACAGTAACGCTAATTTTGTAAAGTTTTTTTTTTTTTTAATTGCATTGTGTGCACTTACCGTAACTTAGTAATATAAATTTCTCTCTCAATACTTTTGTAAAAAAAAGTGACACTCGTATAAAAAGATATTTTAAAAAAAGTACGCAAGCAACTTGAAAAGAAATGCAGAACGCTCATTGGTCGCTTAATTGGCCTCGTGTTGTTACTTCGCCTCGTATTTACTCCACGTAAAAAAAAATATTCAAATGAAAAAAAGAAATAGCCAAAAATACTAATAAAAATGTAGCCGAAAATTTTCCTCAGGTTTATAAAAAGCGACATGCAAAATTTGGTACCAATTGGTTCAGTAGTTTTTGAGTTTATCGCGAAACAGACAGACATTGACTTTTATATATGTAGATATATGTATTTTTTAAATTTAAATAATATACAGAAGTATTTATATAAAATATGGCAATCCTAATAAAATTCAACACATTAAAATAAATTCTTAATAAATACAGTTTATTTATGTGTGTGCAACACAAAAGGAGGACATCACACTTCAAAAAAAGAATGTTGTCATCTCCCACATCGTATTTCTATAGAGAGAGAGCTATATAAGCACAAAACACACCAATACAATATTAGACTGGTAGACTCAAATATAAATGATTGTTAAGTAAGGCCATTATGCCAATCCAACAAGGAATGCCACGGAATATGAAAAAAAAAACGATTTTCAGTGGGGCAAACTCTTGCCTTTTGAAAGAAAAACGTGGAATTGGAACCTACATTTTCCAATTTTGGAACCTATAAACTCTCAACGTGAAATATAATTTTAGAATGATTCTCACCACCAATTATGCTGGATAAAATAAAATTCAAACCATGTGAATACCAAAGATGAAGAGGTGACAATAGGGATATATTGACCATGAAGTCTGAATTATAGGCTGCTATGTGTAACAGACGTTCCAGATGGGGAGCCGCGCGGTCTGATATCGCTGCGTTCCAGCTCTACTAACGGCGGTGTTGCAGGGTCTAGCTAGTGACAGTACTGTGACAGCGGTTAGGGAGGTTTACCTTCCTGAGTGTTGTCACAGTACTGTATATCGTGGTATATACTTTATATACCACGTGGAGCCCCCACCGTTAACATTTAGGTAAATGTCTTTCTCTCCTTACCTCACCTAGTCCCATTTTTATAACTTGGCCTTCACGCGGGGGAATGGAATAAGTTATCTCTAATGTTTTATATATTGAAATAAATTAAACTATCGTCATTTTAATTATTTTTATATTATTCATATTTAGAAAGAGAGAGAGAGGTAATACCAACGTATAATTACAAGATAAAAATACACCATTTTCACCAGTTTCTTCTGTAGTACTTTGATGTGTGTATCGCCATGGTACAGAGCTGCACCACACGGTAGAAGGACCTATTGAACCAAGAGATGGTGGAACCAGCGAGGATTCTATAAAGTTCATTATATTTCAGGTGTGTCAAAGTATCAATGTCTGTGGAACTCAATAGTCTTTGAAGTATTGACAGGTGGAGAAAAATAAAAGAAAATAGAAACGGATGAATAAAATGGCTGTTAAAGATGAGAGAGGTGTAACCTGCCCAATAACAAAAAAATAATAATATTAAAAGGCATATACTGACCGCGCTCACATGAGATTTTCATGACAGAGCGACATCTAGTGGAACAGAATTTTTAAAATCTACACCTTTTTTACTTCATATACCTCAGCCTTCCACTAATAATTTGATGTATTTGAGTGTTAAAAGGTAAATACCACTTCAATCTGGATATTTTCCACTACATATCTATAAAATCAAAGTGGCACAATGTTCCAAGGCCAGCTTAATAATAATTTGTATAGAAACTTTCAGCTGAAATATCTGTTATAAGGAGATGTAGCTCAGATGGTAGAGCGCTCGCTTAGCATGCGAGAGATACTGGGATCGATACCCAGCATCTCCACTTTTTTTTTCAGTCCACATTCACACATACCACCACCTCAGAGTTGGCAAAAGAGTCAAGTCACATGTAACATTGGTCGGCACATATTTCCCGATAACTATTTTTTTTTTAAACCAAAACTCTCAACAGCTTGAGTCAAAAGGTTTATATATATACTAGCGGATGTGTACCCGGCTTCGCCCGGGTTTTATCCGAGTGAAAGTTTGCCTAACGAATATTATTGATAATAATATTCGGGAACACACAGAATATTATGATAATAATGATAATATAATTCGTTACGTCATATATTTATATAATACTAGCGGACGTACCCGGATTCGCCCGGCTTTTACCCAAGTGAAAGTTTGCCAAACGAACATTTGTTAAAATAATATATAATATGGAATATATATAATATGGAAACATCAACTTCCGACTGAAACTATTCTAGCTAAGATAAATAATTTTTGTTACCCTTCTCCGCCAAAACCTCTAATAAACATAGGGAATTTTGCAAGTAGGTACCTGCATAAACCATTGGAACTGTTGCAGGTGTAGGTACCTGAATAAACCATTGGAACTGTTGCAGGTGTAGGTACCTGAATAAACCATTGGAACTGTTGCAGGTGTAGGTACCTGAATAAACCATTGGAACTGTTGCAGGTGTAGGTACCTGAATAAACCATTGGAACTGTTGCAGGTGTAGGTACCTGAATAAACCATTGGAACTGTTGCAGGTGTAGGTACCTGAATAAACCATTGGAACTGTTGCAGGTGTAGGTACCTGAATAAATAGATTGAGATTGTTATGTAGAAAATTAGGAAATACAAACTTCAGGAAGACACGGCAATTTATTTAAGGCAACAACAAATTAAAATCTATTATTTATTTGGTTAACCCATACTCCTGGGGCGTAATTAAAATGTATAAAATAAAAAAGGGAAGCAAAGAGGGAATTTAACAGTGTAGCAAAATATGAATATCAGAATTAATAATCTTTACATAAATGATAAATATTTCGCTACAATATACAAACCATTCAAAGATTAAAAGTATACAATAAATAAATCATTCTTTCTATTTTTGAGAGTTAAGAAATTATACTAATTATTATATACAGACTCTGAAATACCTAGCTTCGCGCGTCGCTGCGATCTCTGGGGTATAATTAGACTATTTTGCTGTGATTTCAGAAAAAAAGGGAATAAAAATAAACTCTTCCATGGTACTACACAATTTGCACTTTATTTATACTTGAACTTTAATTCTAATCTAATGCTTTTAAATATACAACATTTTTGTTTTACCTGTTTTATCAGGTGTATATACATATAAATTTGAAGGGTTTCCTACACGTGAGCTAGCTGCATAGAGCTGCCCATGTGAGAAACATGGAACTTCCAAATTAAGTCCACATACTTTCAAGGATTGTCCTTGCGCTTTGTTGATAGTCATTGAAAAAGCAGTTCGCACAGGAAACTGTAATCGCTTAAATTCAAATGGCAGATCAGTTGGGAAAAGGGGAATACGGGGCAACAGTACATCTTGCCCTTTGAATTTCCCATTTAATATGATTGCTTCGATGATATTATTCATCATAGTTTTTACGGAATGTCGAGTACCGTTACAGAGTTTGGGCGGGTTGATGTTCCGTAGTAAAATGATTGGCACTCCAGTTTTCAATTGTAGAACATGCGGTGGAAATCCTGGCAAGTCTAGGCAGTTCAGAAATTCAGTCGGATAGTTCACCGCTTCATCTTCATTTAACACCGTATCAATTGATGTATACGTTCTCTCTTCACCCGGAACCCAATTTTGTACACAGAAGTTTATATCATTGACATCGATGTTTTTTGCAGCAAGTATCGCTCGTTCACTAAGCCACTGAAGATTTCGGTAATTTTGGGCTATATTTGGGAAAACCTTCTGAATCAGTTCTTCTTTGCTTGATGTTAGTGTGCAAAAGCTTGTGGGCAATGTAATGCATTGCGAGGTTGGGTCGATTGTCATTTTCCCATTTCCAATATTTAGTAGTTGCTTAGCGAAACGTCCGCGGATGCATCATTTTGCAGATGAACACGCATATTGGTTTTCAACATCAACTTCTTTACCTGAGGCCATAAAACAGATGACTTGAGACATGCATTCAATTCATCTGCTGGCGTTGAGCTAGGTATAACAGGTAAAGTTTGAACGAAATCACCAGACAGTAGAATGAGAACGCCACCAAAGGAATTCCCATTTGCCCTCAAATCTTTAAGCGTACGATCGAGGGCTTCCAATCCTTTTTTGTGAGCCATTGTACATTCGTCCCATATTATTAGTTTGCACTTTTGAAGAACCTTGCCCATTCCGGAATTTTTCGAGATATTACATGTTGGCGTTTCAATTGTGTGCAAATTCAGCGGCAATTTTAGTGCTGAATGCGCCCTTCGGCCACCATCCAAAAGTGTTGCAGCAATTCCAGATGAAGCGATTGCCACTGCGATTTCATTCCGTGATCGAATGGTTGCCAAGATGAGATTTATGAGAAATGTTTTGCCTGTGCCTCCGGGCGCATCTAAAAAGTACAATCCGCCCCTTTGATCGGAGATTGCTTGCATCAATGTGTCATATGCAATTCGCTGTTCTGGAACCAGTTTCGATAAATTCCTTTCAACAAACACACTCAAATTATCGACATCAAAGTGGGTTTCACGATGCAAATCACGATCATAGGAGTCATTCGCAGATCTATTCGGTGCACATAATCCCATCTGTCCCAATCTCTTATTAGCGATTGCCAAGCAAATATCTTCGATCAAAACCAACGCCCTATTATATATCTCTGGTGTGAATTGAAAGTCAAGATTCGCTGCTCGTAAATGATGTAGGATATCTTCACTCATGGAATCTTTGTATTTTTCCCAAAGATCCATTGGCTTGGATGGGAAACATGTTATCAATAGTATTGCAATTAACATGCGAATTTGTTGTGGTTGAGCAGTACTTGATGCATCCGCAAGTGTTGTGTCCCAATGTGCATCGTTTTCAAGAAGGTATAATTCTTGGCAAGCTTCTCGATAGGTGGAACATACTTTGCCATTTACTGTTCTTAGTTCTTGGAAGGATTCTGGTCCACATACGTTAACTAACAGTAATCTTAAGTAAAAGCATTCTTGATTGCTTGGATGAACTGTATACAGACGACCTAAAGCGTCGGACGAATATATATTCGGATGTCCTTCAACTGGTTTGCCTTGTTTACGTCGTTGAAACTTTTTTTCTGATGCATTCCAGGTGTAGTATTTCGGAACATCTGAGTAACGTAGAGTTTTTGCGAACAAATCACCTCTGCACAATGAGAAGAACGCATTTAACGTTGTTTGCGGTGGCGATGCTGCTCTTTCACGTACATTTTCCGCTGTAAAATACACTCGCTGCCCATTTTCGAGATGTACTGCCAAATGAACAACTGTAGGATAACGTTCATGAAAATTGAAAATGATAGAATACGCCAAACTGCCTCATTGCTACAGATGTAGCGTCCCAATTGATAGCGTTGTACTTCATCGATTGGTGCAGATGCATTTTTAACTCCAAAAACTGCCATATCGCTTCCTTTGTTGACATATTGGAAAATGTATTTGATTGACTTAACTGAATTGCAATATTCAACATTGATGTGTGCTTTGAAAGTCCTAGAGAGTAATAGTGATAAGGCACAATCCAACGATTATCAACTTCGATATCAATGTTGTGAACTTTTATAGTGATGCATTTACCGCCATCTTGAGTTGAGCGCCGACGATATTGTGGATATCCATCAACTCCAGTGATAGTTTCGGCGTGTAAATCTCTTGGAGGGCGCTTAGTACATTTTCCATCCTTCATGCACGGAGAATTGTTGTTTATCGCGCCACACGGACCGTGAATCATGTTTTTGGCTACAACTTCGAATAAATCTGGATCAATGGCGATGTCTGGGATTTCTGCTGAGATGACCTGGTCAATTTGGTCTGGTGTGATTTTGTCGATTAGCCAAATCAAAATATGTGCATGTGGTAAGCCTCTCTTCTGCCATTTAATAGAATACATCCAGCATTGTGACGCCCCAAAAACACGATATTTGACAATGAAATGCATAAGAGCTCTCAATTTCTGGTTGAACACACGGGCGATGATATCAGGCCGATCCGAAGGTGATTGTCCAGGCAACAAAAGTTCTCTAATTTCTTCCCACCTAGGATTGCATGTAAATGTTATGAATAAATCTGGACGGCCGTATACACGAACATATGTCATTGCATCTTGTGCGTATTCATGCATGTGCCGTGGACTTCCTGCGAATGTAGCTGGCAGTATGATCATTTTCCCCAGATCATTGGGATTCTCATCAGTAGCAATTGCATCTCGTAGATGAATATAATTTTCAGAGCGGAGTTTGGTTTGGTTCAATCGAATGAAAAGTAGTCGTTCGGTCTCGAATTTTACATACATATCGACAATGTATTGCTGGAACAATGTTCGACATTTCAAAATGTGATTGTCTCTGTTGGCACGACTCATCAACCGATATGAATAGAGATTCATTGCACTGATTTTTTTATCGATCTCGGCACCTGTTTTTGGATCTCTCATCTTAATATTGAAGTGATATCCATCTTCTCCTCGCCAGAACAAAATGGGATATTGTAAGGCATCATATGAGCGATGAGTTTCAGATACTCGTTGAACGTTATCATCTCTGCGATGAATTACTATATCGCGGGAATTAAATTCTTCGCCAACTATGAGGATTGCCACTTCATCTATTGTTGGTGCATTGAATCGCCTTTCGTGTTGACCTGCTGGTGTTTTGTCAGCTCTAATGACAACTACGTAATCATCAGTAGGCATTCGCTCGATGGCTGTCTTGAACAGTCGAACTAATTCGTTGTGTTGATCTAACAAATTTTGTAATGAAGACACAATTTCTTGATTTGTGCTGCTATTGAATCTACAGCGTTGATTAACTTGGTCATCGGTGTTTCCCATGAAATAAATTTGCAGAAGTTTGTGCTCTGAATCCGGCAGAGGTAGAAGAGATCCAACACGATGGCAAATTTGCCCTTGCACTTTAAACGTTGGCATGTAATTGTCCCGAATGATTTCTGTTGCACCGAACGATGTCATTTGAAAGCATGAATTGTACTTTCGAATGTTTCTCAAGAAATGCTTTGATTGGCTTGTTGCACCTGATATCAACGTTGATAAAGGTTCAGGAGGTAAATGCAATTCGGGCAATTTCACTTTACCACCTGCGCAGCACATTCCTGGAGTCTCATTCTTGAATTTAAACGCATCACAAAATTTGCATAACTTGTTCATTTTATCAATAACAACACTTGGATGCAGACTGTAATCATATTCAGCATCATAATGGAACGCGGCCCGGTTCAAGTCAGCATGTAGTGTTCGTCTGGAGCGAACATTGCGTTCTCGATTGGTTCCCAACCGTGTTTCCCGCTGGGCAATTGATTCGTTTGAGCGACCCTGAGCAGTTTGTATTCGATTATCTTCCAACCTTGCTTTTCGTTGTTGAACTGTCTCATTCGAGCGACCCTGAGCAGTTTGTATTCAATTATCTTCCAACCTTGCTTTTCGTTGTTGAACTGTCTCATTCGAGCGAGCTTGAGCAGTTTGTATTTGATCGGCTTCCAACCTTGCTTTTCGTTGTTGAACTGTCTCATTCGAGCGAGCTTGAGCAGTTTGTATTCGATTATCTTCCAACCTTGCTTTTCGTTGTTGAACTGTCTCATTCGAGCGACCCTGAGCAGTTTGTATTCGATTATCTCCCAACCTTGCTTTTCGTTGTTGAACTGTCTCATTCGAGCGAGCTTGAGCAGTTTGTATTTGATTATCTTCCAACCTTGCATTTCGTTGTTGAACTGTCTCATTCGAGCGAGCTTGAGCAGTTTGTATTCGATCGGCTTCCAACCTTGCATTTCGTTGTTGAACTGTCTCATTCGAGCGAGCTTGAGCAGTTTGTATTCGATCGGCTTCCAACCTTGCATCTCGTTGTTGAACTGATTCTGAAGCTCGTGATATCTTTTTCGATCGTCCTTGAGAGGTAGATCGACCAATCGATTTACGCTTGGGAGGCATAACTACCGATGATTCTTTTGGTAAATAAAAAAAATAACCGTGGTGTGCAAACTTTATCAATAAGATAAAATAAAAATAATTTATTTTCAAGCTTCAGATAAAAACTATAAAATATATCAAAAGTAATTTTCAAAACTAAAGAGGTGACTTGACATATTTCTGAAAACACACAGACAGATTCATTTTTATTTATAGAGATTAACAGTAATTAAACGTAACAGTAAGAAAATGTTGATTTTAATATATTTTAATTTTTTCATATTTTAATATATGTAAATAGAGTCTCTTAAGAAAGACCACCTAAAACATGACTCAACTTGTTTCTCCTGTAGGGGGTCTCTCATTGAAGATTCTAATTGCTATTAAAGAATCTCTAATAGACCTTTAATAAGAGACTGCCTCTTGGAGAGACGGGTTAAGCTACGAAATGGATGTACCCGGCTTCGCCCGGGTTTTATCCGAGTAAAGGTTTGTCTAACGAACATTTGTTAAAACAATTCTCTATAAACTTATAAAAAAAATAATAGATATATTTTGATAATTTGAAACTCGTAAATTTGAATCTCTCGATAAAGTGAACATTTTTCCCGGTCCCTGTGTGCCGTGTCATCCTGAATTTTGTCTTTCCTAATTTTCTACATTACAAAATCATCGTTTTATCTAGTGAACATTTTTTCCCGGTCCCTTGAAAAATACTCGATAAGTTGAAAAAAATCAATATTAATTGGTTCCCTCGGTAATTGGAAGTTAAAGGAATAGTATCTTCGCCTTGAATTGTATCATTATTCTTGTCTCAAATAAATTGTCGTGTCATCCTGAGATAATCTTACTTTTGATAAATAATCTTTAAGATAAAATAAACTTAGTGATAATAAAACTTATAGATAAAAAACTTGTTATCATCGTCGCAATGGTGGCGCTGCTTGCGAGTTAAATCTACAAATCTGCAAATAACTCTAAGGATATTCAAGATATTCAAGAAATTATTTTTCAGAAACCTTCCCAGTACTATACTAAATAATTTCCAAAAGTTTCATGGCGTTCCAATGAGTGGTTTGGTCAGGCATAAAGGACAGACAGACACACACACACATACATTCATTTATATATATATATATATATATATATATATATATGTGACAATATAGTGGTAAATGATGTGGTGAGGTGAGAAATAATCACACGACGAGCTGTTAGAGCAATCATCCAGGCAGCCAGCCGAGAGAGAAAAAAAAAAGGTAGCGAGCGAGACGTTATCAGCTGAACGACTGTTTTTCCCTGTGTACACAAGCGAGGCTAACAAAAGATAGTCGCCAGGTGGTGACGCCCCCCTCAGGAATGTGGCCAAAAAATGGTCGTAAGTTAGTTTTCTTAGCTTTAGCTGCCCATCTCTCTCTCGTTGGCTGTTGGATTGTTTTATTAATCCTGGAAGAGCATATATTATGACATATGGCCCCCGTTGAAGAAGTCTGAACATGGTTTAAGTATATTTAAAGCTGGAGAAGCCAGGAATAGAGAAATAATTTTACAGTTAAAATTAGTTAAGGTAATGGTGACATAGTTTTATGTAAATAAAATATTGTATAGTACACAAATAAATATTATTTACAAGCAGTTTTACAACACCGGGGAGTTTGACATTTAAGGAAATCTTTGAAAATATCAAGGTTATAAAAAGCTATATACAACAAAATCTAATGTACTATAAGGGAAGTGATATGGAGGAGTGTGAACAACGAGAAGAAGAGTCACATACATATGGTGAAATTCTGAAGATCATTAAGACTGTAAAACTCTACACTTTAAGATATTTTTCAGGCGGACATGGCAAGGGGAAACTTGTCATGGGCTTTCTATGCTATAAGTGTAGAGTACGAAAAATGAGATTGAGGTTGACAATTGTGTGAGCTCAGGACTGCGGTAAATATAAAACTACATACAATGTTAGAACCTCGGCGAACAGAGCGAGGGGAGACTTGCCCTGGGCCAATTTAACTTATCTATGTAGTTACTCGTGTAGCGAGTCCGAGGGGAAAAGTCCCGTGTGTAGGTGAGGAAGTCGCATGGACTTATATTTAATTTTCGAAGATAAAATAGTTCTAGATGCAAAGGTAGAATATAGGCGGACAGAGCGAGGGGAAACTTGCTTTGGGCCACTCTACCTTAATTATTTAGATCCTACTGGGTTCGTAAAGTCTTGTTGTCAGGTTAGTAATTGGTAAAGATTTCAGGGGATAAGTGGTTCAAATATCTTTGATCATCTTGATTGTAAGTGTAGTCATGTTGCTTCCGTGAGTTAATAGCCGTTTTAGTATGGATTAGAGTGTGATTGAAGTGTTTATATGGGAAATTGAAGGTATTTTTGGGTTGGTCTCGATCATTTACGGGCGGTGAAATAAATTGTTCGTTTTCCGTATAGTGTTTTAATTTGTTGACATGAATTGTATCTGTCTCACGACTTAGAGGTCGGTTGGAGCGGTTAATCCGTACGATTTGAGGGGAAATTATCTCCAGTATTTCATAAGGTCCTGAGAAGAAAGGGGCTAGTTTACCAGTGTCTGGATGGTGGTATGTTTTTGCCAAAACGAGATCGCCTACTTCAAAATCGGAAGCTCTATGTGTTTGGTCGAATCTCGCTTTGTCGCGTAAGTGTCGTTCTTGTGTCCTTTGATAGGCCAATTCTCTGGCGTCGTCGATTTTTGGGTAGTTTTGTACATGCTCGGATAGTTGTAGCGGGAAACTACCTAACAAAAGGTATGACGGTGGAAACCCGGTCACAGAATGTGGGGTATGGTTATAAGCCTGAAGGACCTGAGGTAGTAGTTTGGTCCAGGCCGTCTTAGGTTGTTGGAGGCGCAACAGTTTAAGTTTGCCAGTAATCGTGGCGTTTAGTCGTTCACTTAATCCGTTGGCCTGAGGGTTGTTGCTTGTCGTGAGAAGTTGGCCAATGTTATGTCTAATCAAAAATCTACGAAATTTCGGAGAGGTGAAGGCAGGAGCTCTATCCGTCAAAAGTCGTTTAGGAGAACCAAACTGCATCACCTTTTTAATCACTTGGGTATAGGTGAGAATGCTGGTGGACCGCGATGGAAATGCCCACGCGTACCGTGTGGCATGGTCCACTACGACATGTAAGCAAGTCTGAGAATTTCCATATTTCGCGAATCCAGAAATAGTATCTAGTGACACTAGTTCGTACGGCAGGACCGCTGGGGGGAGTTGTCCCAATTCTCCGTAGATAGGTCCTTTTGGTGGTTTGACCAATTGGCATACTGAACAGGTCCTTACATGTGTCCTGATGTCATTTGTCATGCCGTCCCAACAGTATTGGGCTGCGATCAGTCTGGTCATCTGCGAAATGCCGGGGTGATTGAAATCGCGATGGGCTCGTTGTAGTAGGGTGCCACGGAGTGATGGTGGAACAATTATTTTAGTGACACCCCGTCGTATGATGGTCATAAGGTCCTTGTCATTGAGGATATACCTTGTGTCCCTCCGTAATTCGCCCTGATGATCTTTTATTTTGACCTGTGGATAGGAATCCGCAGAAAGGGTTACGGGAGAGTAGGTCCGCCTCGTACTGACGCGAGCCCTTGAGGTATTTGACCTCATAGTCGTAAGCTGAGAGTCGAAGGCTCCAACGAAAGAGGCGTCCGGTGGGGTCTTTTATGGTCTTTAGCCATTGTAAGGCGTGATGATCCGAGTAGATGACAAACCTTGTACCTAGGAGGTACACTCGGAATTTGTCAACGCACTCTACAATGGCTAAGCACTCCAGTTCAGATATAGTGTAATTACGCTCATAGGAACGCAACGCGCGACTGTAATATTGTACAGGGTAGATGTTACCGTCAGGATGTACTTGTTTGAGTACACCTGCGATGCCCTGCGTGGAAGCGTCGCAATAAACCTGGCATGGGAGCCCTTCTTGAAATAGATGTAACACAGGTTGTGTTGCGAGGTGTTGCTTCAATTTATCAAAGGCTTGTTGACAATTCGGGCTCCAAAGCCATTTGGCGTTCTTTTTTAGTAATTGATTTAAGGGGTGGCGAAGTCTAGCATATTCTGGGATGAATTTATGATATACGTTGACGGCTCCTAAAAATGATTGTAGGGTTTTAACGTTGATAGGAGTTCTAATAGCGTTGATGATTTCGGTATTTTTAATATTAGGTGTGTAAGTCCCTGCGGTGATGTGGTAGCCGAGAAAATCTATTTCATTTTGATAAAAATTACATTTTTTAAGGTTAAGTTGGAGATTTTCCTCTAAACAGAATTTAAAGAAAAGTCGAAGGTGCGTAAGGTGTTGTTCTGAGGAGTCAGAAAAAATAACGAAGTCGTCATAATAATGGGCTATGAAAGAGAGGTGGTGTTTGTGGATCAACTGGGTAATCACACGTTCGAAAATTTGGGGTGCTGATTTGAACCCAAAGGGTAAGCGTTTGAAATTATATTGCCCTTGTTGAGTCACGAAAGAGAGTAGTGGTTGACTCTCCTCCGCGATGGGGATTTGATAGTATGCATTGCTTATGTCAACGGTGCTAAATACTCTGGCTTTCGACAGGTTATCCAGTACCGTTTCTATCAATGGCAAAGGATGCAAATCCGAGGGTACTAGTTCGTTCACGCGACGGAAGTCAATGCAGAGACGCATGGTGTTATCGCGTTTGCGAACGAGTGTCACAGGAGAGGAATATGGGCTAGAGGAGGGGGTGATTATGTCATGTTTTAGAAGTTGAGATATCTGGTCCTGAATTTCCTTCTGGTAGGCATAGGGAGTTCGGTATGGTCGGAGGGAAATAACCTTATCGGAAATAATTTTGAGTTTTACAGGGGTTATGTTGAGTGGTAATACATTGAATTTATTGATAGGGAAAATATCTTTAAAAGAATACAATAATTGCTGATAAGGGATAGTCAGTTCTGGGCGTTGTTCGATAAATTCTTTAATCATTAATTCTCTAGAGGCGCATGGGTTGGTAGGAATGCTATTAAGGTTGTAAGGGTGAGAGGGGCATTCAGGGGAAGGTTGATAAATATTACTAAGGGTTGTTTGTAAGTAAGGCTCACGTGGAGGTTGAAAATCGTCAACGCCTAAGTTAACCGAGTGAATTATGGGTCGTTTAGGGTTAGAAGTTATTATTCGCGAGCCGTGCTTACAAGTGGGAAGGTCACATACAAAATGGTACAAATGTTTAGGTACTGGAAAACTATTTTGAAATATCAATTGATTATGAAAATCTATTGTTAATCTTAAAAATTGCATAACATGAATAGATAGGATACCATGTTCAAGGGGTGAATTTAAAATATAAAATGTTTCATTAAAATTAAAATTATTAAATTGTATTGGTAAGGTAACTAATCCGATTGGTTTGGCATGACTAGATATAGTACGGATAATAACATCATTGTTAATAGGGGTGGAACAAATGAAACTATTAACATTTTTAATATATTCAAATTGGTTTACTCTAATTATGGAAAAATTGGCTCCAGAGTCAATTAGGAATGGCATCTTTAAAGAATGAATGATAGGGGTTAAAATAATTGCACTTACAGGCATATGCTGGTTTAGGGTGCAGGTAGGTTCATTGAGCTTCGGAGGAGTTCTGCTGCCGAAGCTGGCATTACTTGGTTTCTCCCGAGCTCGTCGTTGCTGCGGTCTCGTAGACACCTGCAGGCCCAGTCGATCTTTGGGGTTGCTCGACGCTGTGGACCGCAGGTGTAAAGGTCCGAAAAGTCCGCTGGTAGGGCCCTCGCTGCAACACTGTGCGTGCCAGTGTTGTCCGCCACAGTAACGGCAAGGATACGGTGGGGTCTTGTCCACGGCGGTGGAAGGTGTTCTGCTCTGGCGCGGTGATCGTTGTTGGGCAGCTTTAGTGCTGGTGTTATCCCCTTCGTAGGTCAGCTGTTGGGCTAAGCACAACCATTCTTCTGGTCCCGAGGGTTGTGCCATCTTTAAAAGGTTGCCATAGTTACGTGGCACACCGTTGGATAGTGCTTGCACGATGGCACTCTTAGGGAGGTTGATCTCCAATCCTATTCGGACCTTGTTCTTGTAGTAGGTCTCGATGTCGGCCATCGACGTGCATTTAAGTTCATAGAACTCTTGAAGGGTGAAGCTAGGGCGTCGGGGATAGACGGCGCAGAGTGACTCTTTGACCTCTTCATAAGTCTTATTGAGTAGCGCTAAGTCTTGTGCAATTTTGCGAGGTTCGCCTCTGAGTGATGATAGAGCCTTTCGAGCTTGGCGTGCTGGCTCTAAGTTGTGGAAGTTCGGCTGAGACTCAAGTTGTGAGAAGAAGTGTGGGGCAGATTCATCTCCGTCGTAGGTGATTGTTTCTTCAGACTCACGGTTTAAAAGTTGGTCGAGACAGAGGGTGAGAGTTCGAAGGGAAGCGGCTACAGTAGAGTCGGTCGTTGGTTCTTGTGGAACTTGGTTGTGGGTTTGTTCGATCATCGTGGTATTGCTTCTTGTTTTCTTCATACTCTGGTATATGAGGGATTTGTTTCCCGGTCAGATCTTATCCTGTCGACTTTTCAATGTGACAATATAGTGGTAAATGATGTGGTGAGGTGAGAAATAATCACACGACGAGCTGTTAGAGCAATCATCCAGGCAGCCAGCCGAGAGAGAAAAAAAAAAGGTAGCGAGCGAGACGTTATCAGCTGAACGACTGTTTTTCCCTGTGTACACAAGCGGGGCTAACAAAAGATAGTCGCCAGGTGGTGACGCCCCCCTCAGGAATGTGGCCAAAAAATGGTCGTAAGTTAGTTTTCTTAGCTTTAGCTACCCATCTCTCTCTCGTTGGCTGTTGGATTGTTTTATTAATCCTGGAAGAGCATATATTATGACATATGTATATATATATATATATATATATATTAAAAAACGAAAGAAAAATTATATATTTATTGTGTAATATATTAATTGATAAAGAGGGAGAGCAATCTCGAAATATTTTTTGAAAAAAAAATCTTTCCAAGATCCAAGTACGCTCTCTTTTTTATATATAAACAACAAAGTTCAACAAAATATATAATTCCCTGTATCAATATTAAGTTGAAAATATCAGGCTTACCTGGATAAGTTTCTTTTGAATAATTAAAAAAAATATATAAATCTCTAACTTTCTCTCTCTGACACTTTCTTTCTCTACTACCATTGACTTGTGTAGGATTTCAATAAAATATTGAATTGACACGGACGCCCTTCTACAGGAGGAAACATTTGGCATTGAATAGCCAATAGGACTAGAGTTCAAATTAAAGATACTTCGGCCCAGTAAATCTTTTTTATTGTCTCGACGTTTCGACAAAAATCTTTTGTCCTCGTTAGGAGCGAACAAAAATCAAAACATTTGGCAAAGCGTTAAAAGTTATTCTTTGGCTTTGCCAAATGTTTTGATTTTTGTTCGCTCCTGACGAGGTCAAAAGATTTTTGTTGAAACTTGAGACAATAAAAAAGATTTGCTGTCCGAAGTAACTTTAATTTGAAGCCTCTATCTTTACAATAATAGGACTAGAGTTCAAATAAAATCGAATAGATAGGATGTTCAAAAAAATAACTGTAAACAACCCATGTATTTTATTTTTTAAAACTCTAGTCCTATTGGCGATTCAATGTCAAATATTTCCTCTTGTAGAAGGGCTTCCGTGTCAGAGAGAGAAAGTTAGAGATTTATATATTTTTAAAAATGTTTTGAAAGAAGCTTATCCCCGGAAGCCTGATATCTTCAACGTAAAAAACAAAGATAAAGGCATCTCCTTATCGTGCAACTGAAATTGTTGATGGCTTGCGCCACTATCGGAATAAATATCAACTATTCTCGTTGATTTCTAATTATTCCAGAATTGGCCAATTACCCATTCTTGATTAATCAATAAAAGATAACCACGAACGCGTTTCAGGCTGTTGGCCCTCATCAGCGTGGTGCAAGCTGTACCTCAACGACCAAAAAATTGGTCATTAAGGCATCCTGAAAAATCATGAAACGGGTAGTTAAGGCCAGAATTGCGTGAGAACGCTACACAATGTGAAAAAATAGTTCAAATGTAAAATTGTACTGGGATAAGGTGCATAAATTAAGAAAAAGGCATCCCCTTATCGTTCAAGTGAAAGTTGCTGATGGCCTGCGCCATCTATCGGAATAAATATTTATTTGAGGTCATAGATCACCCGCACTCCCTAGTGGAATCTCTTCTTTACAAAAACTACAGAGTGACCTCTTAAGATTGTTTAACTCCGAGTAGTTGTAACTACTTGTAGTATCCAGCAGGAAGTTGGTTCAGAGCAAAAAAGACAAAAGGTGTTCTTTGTGGGAAATCAAATCCAGATGTACATCATCTTTAGTAAGGCAAATCTCCCTGGGATGACCAGCTTTGTAATATCCCTATTCTCCATCAGTGTCATTGAGTCGCCCAGGATCGCTAGCTGATCTGTGATGGGGCGGTGGATTTTCAAGTCTTACTATAATCTACAGGGTGATCCAAAAGTCTCGCACAACTTTAAAAATTAATAGCTCCGCGAATATTTGCGCTAGAGCAATGCGGTAAACACCATTGTGTTCAGGATGCAATGGGAATTTTTATGGCAAATAATGAAAAATTCGAAATTGATTTTAGTTACAACTTTATTCGCTAGATGGAGCTCTACCAGAATCAGAGATTCAGCGGCCAAATTGTTTGATAAATTGAAAAATATAACTGAACGACAAGTATTTTTCCTTTTTGAATACCAGGAAAGAGCCCTAATAATATCAAATGATAAATTAATAAAACACCATTTTGCCAAAAGTTAGAAGAATTGGTTGACGATTTTTAAATACAATCTGAGATATGTAAATAGGTATATGCAAATTAAAACATGTAGCAAAAAATATTTATATTTTAGATGGAGTTTTGTGAAATAAATTGAATGTTTGAAAATAACTACTGATATCAATACACGATTTTTGAAATGTTAATATAGTACCAAAAATTATGATGGCACTACTAATAGGATTTCGTGCTATAAGGAATGTATAGTTTCTTGAATAATTGTCGACACTTGACTATTTAACTGGATATTTGTCATGATACAAAAATGAAATATAGAGAGGAGTGACAAAATATATTTGTCGAACTTTATTCCAAATATCCTATGGGTTTGTCAAATGTTATCATTGTTTATTATACTGTACATAATTTTTAAAATGTATCCCCTCAAAAAAAATCATTTTTAAATCGACCTTTTGCATTGAAAAACGTGGTAGTAAAATCATTTTGTATTATTTTTTGCGCAAAATATCTAAAGTTGGGGGGGGGGATACAGAGATTATTCCTTATGCTATTTCTTCTAATGAGCGAAAAGCGATAAACTAAACATAAGGGGTAAAATTGTGTATACCAGTGTTATTCGAGAAGTTATAACACTTTGGCCTGCACGACATAATATAAAATGTGGGAAATGACAAACAAAAAAATTACTGTTTACAGAAAAAAAAAGAGTCAAGATGTGAGGACAGCATTTATTATTCCCATAACCCAAAACAAAGAGCTGCAAAATATAACACATGAGGTAACTGCCTTCTCTCTTGTATTAGGTCACAATCCTTGCTCAATGTGGCACCCTTCATTCTCAAACACCGCCTGCAGACGATAGATGACAGAATGGTCACAATTAAATAGTTGAAATTTATAAAACGTGTCATCTGATAGAAGCCTTCAACATGGCCAATGTGGTAGGACGTCATCGATAAAAACGCGACTTAATGTACCCCCATAACCGAAATTGTAAGGCGTCAAGTCTGGTGATATTGGAGGCCACTGGTATATAAAGTGGCGACTTATCAACAAATTCCACCGAACGTATCCTTCAGCAATTGTTTGGAACCGCGGGAGATATGAGGTGGTCCTCCATCTTGCATGAATGTTATTTCGCTCAGTGCTTGTCTGTCCTGCAATATGGGAATAACCTTTTCTCTCAAAAGTTGAACATAACGTTCACCAGTTACAAAAACGGTTTTAAAAGTTCTTCCATTGATTTTTAAAAGAAAAATGGCCCAATAATAAAAGAAGAAGTGAACCCACACAAAACTGTAACTCTGTGCTGATGAAGTGGTATTTCTGTAAAATTCCTAGGGTTTTCTGTTGCCAAAATGAGGCAGTTTTGAATGTTAAATTCTCCCTTTAGATAAAAGTGAGCATCATCTGTTCTTAGAACATTTGACAGCCATTTTTCATCAATATCAATTTGCCGGAAAACCCATGCAGCGAATTCTTGACGCTTCTCAAAATCGCTGACTTTCAACTCGTGAAAACTTTGAATTTTGTTAGGATATTTTTATAGAAAAATTCTAAATGTGTGTTCTCTCCAAACTGTTCCATACGAAATCCCCGTTTGTCGAGAAACTTGTCTAGCACTTACTTCTCCATACGTGGATAACGTTTCAATAGCTTAAGCATTCTGCAGAACCGCAACAGCAACTGACTTGCATGTCGATGGTCTTCCACTCCGAGGTTTAGCTTCCAGAGATCCAGTTTCCTCAAAACTTTTAATCAATCGATTTAGAGAGTAGCAACTCATTGGTCCTTTACCGCTTCGAATATCTTTAAAGTAACGAAACGCTCGTAAAGCGTCAGTGGCAGATTCTGAATCACAATTTTAAAAATTCACCAAGAGTGCTTTATCCTGTAGTGACGGCATTCCAGGGGGAAGGGGAGAAGTTCGACCACACCTCCTTGCGGTCCCCTCTGGACCCTTGGAATATTGGACCAAATTCTGGTAGATGACTAACGTTGCAACGGCACCCATTTTCAAATGAATAGCAAAACTGATATCTCCAGTATTGCTACCGCGTCCGGGGTAACCGCCGCGTCAGGAGCTGCAGCTCGAGCTCATGATGAGAAATCTACTACGAGGACACAATTCAATCTACTACAACTCAATATAAATGGTACCCAGAGGAAAATAGAGCTGACTTGTCTTCTCTGTGACAACAATGTACATATTAATTGTCCCCAGGAGACAAAATTGAATCAGAATCTGAGATTCAATATCAAAGATTATACAACACTGCGAATGGACAGACCGGGAAAATTCGGAGGAGGACTTGCCGTTTTGATTAAAACTCTGGAAATCAAATTTAAGGAAATCGCCTATAAACAGAGTAAGCCTAGAGAAAGCACGACAGAAGCTCAGGCAATAGAAATCTATCTTACAGATGAAACAATTCCAATCATAAATGTTTATCACCACGATAATACTAGCATCAATACAGGCCTGATAGAGACATTGAGTGAAGCGTCTTCGGATATCGCAATCATACTTGGTGATTTTAACGCCGAAAGACCAACTTGGGGATCACCTGTCCAGGATAACAAAGGTCAGCAGGTTGAGGACATGCTAACCGACCTCGACCTTACGCCGTTAAATAACGAAAAGAACACCTATCTATCCAAGTCCACAGGCACAGAATCCGCAATAGACATCACAGCGATAAATTACAACATCGCACCCACAACACAATGGAAAATTCTGAAATGTGCAATCAGTGACCACAGACCAATTTTAACAACCCTAAAATTCAAAATTGAGAATTTCCAACAGAATAAAAGAACACTGGAAAAAAATTACAGAAAAGCTTGAAGAACTGTGCAACGAAGAATTAAATCACAGAATGATTGACAAAAAATTGGAAAAATTCTCTTTGAACATATCCAAAGCTGCAAAAGAATCGATACCTAGAGGTAGACGTAAAGACCTGTGAATACTTTACTGGAAGGACCACAATATCGAGGCAATGATTGCAGAGAGAGACAATAAAAACGAACTTCTTAAAACAAATGAAACAGAAGAAATCATAAAGGAACTCATTGAAATTAGCAACAAAATAGTACAAGAAATTTGGATATTCAAACAAGAAAAATGGGCAGAATTCTGCAAAAAATAATGGATCCAAAAAAGGAAAGCCATCACTGGAATATAATTAGTGTTATAAAACAATCAAAACCAACACTAATCCTCCAATACTCTAACCGATATGAACAGCGAGAACGAACAAACAGATGGCTGACATAATTGCTGAATATCTTTCAAGCACTTCCAGACTCAGCTATACGAATGAAGGCAGGACTCTAAAAAATAATATGAACAAGTTAGTTAAACAAGCAAGAAATTACCATCAACAAGATATTTACTCGAGAGACTTCACACTGAATGAGCTAAATTCATCAATAGGAAAGTTAAATCCAAGATGTCACCTGGAGATGCTCTAATCTTTGGTCAAATGATTAAACACTTTGGAGACGAAGCTAAAAATCAACTCCTACGAATACTGAACATTTCATGTCAAACTGGTAAACTACCAAAGAATTGGAAGATATCAATTATAGTGCCAATACTGAAACCAAACAAAGATGCTAAGGAATGCAAGAACTATTGGCCAATTGCTCTTACCAGCATACTTTGTAAAATAACAGAATGAATTATCCACTCTAGGCTCATAGTCTGGCTCACTAACAATAATAAAATAAACTTTTACCAAACTGCCTAAAGATCCAGACACTGTACAACTGATAAACTGTTCTACTTCTGTCAATCAATAATAGATTTCTAGGAAAAACCGCCAAAGAAGACAACGACCATATTCCTGGATATGACCTCAGCTTTTGATCGAGTGTAGAAATTATTTGAAAGGCTGCACAACATCGGAGTAAGAGGAAAAACCTTAATCTGGATTGCAGACTTTTTAAGGGTAAGAAGGATAAAGGTTCGGTCAATGGAACATTTTCCAAGGACCGAAGAACAGGGGCTGGTGTACCTCAGGGATCTGTGCTCAGTCCTCTACTCTTCTCGCTATATATTAACTGTTGTTTATATGAATAGATAAAGATTTTTTTGCATTCTTTAAAGCCTCATTATGTAAAAATATATTTGTATATAAATTGGACATTTGTTGTTGGCCATGGTCAAGTTTGAGCTCTTGTACGTCTAATTACGACACAACAAAAGTGGCGACGAGGATGCGCGATCTACAGAGCCAGTAAAAAGCTGAGGAAAACGGTGTCTATGCAAGTATAACAACTACATCTTTTAAACAAATCTGACTCTCGGATTATGGAGAGGAAAAATAGGAAAATTGGTTAAGATTACAACTTTTAAACTATCTGGATCAAGAAAACAAAGGAGTAGAAAAGATCAGCATGACAAGTTCAAAGTTAATAGTACCTTTTAGATGCTATAGCCCAGTGGAGGACACTTCGATCTTTTTGTACAAAAATTTGAGGCTTTCTTTTTGGCATCTGAAGGAGGAGATTAAAGTGCTGATTTTTACCTCGCTACCAGATTCTGAAACTTTGAAGCAGGGAAACGACATTTTCTTCCTGGTCTAATGAAAGATCAACCCTATGATACTATCATTCAAAGAATTAAGCTGCATTTGGATCCAAAGAAGAGAGTGATACCACAGCGATGCAGATTTTTAAAGAGAATTCAACAGGAAGGAGAATCAATTTCGGAATATCTTAGAGAATTGAAACATTTGGCAAAATAAATTGTAATTTCGTCGATATGTTGGGAACTAAGATGCGAGACCGTTTTGTGGCTGGAATCAAGTCGGAAATCCTGCAAAGGAGCTACTACAAGAGGACGACGATGTCACCCTGAATAAAGTTTTTGCAGTGGCGATCTCGTTCGAATTGGCGGAGATAAATACAAGAGAATTACAAGATAAATTAGTGGCCAAGATATCCCCTGTGAATTGAAAGGATAAAAAGGGTGAGTACAATAATAATACGGCGCAGTATCGGCCTTTCAGGCAAAGTGACAAAGGCAAAATAGTGTGTTATAGAGATGTGGTGAAAGACATTCACACGTGGCATCTGTTTTACCTCATAGAACAAAGACTTGTTTTAAAATGTAATAAACTGGGTCATTTAAGTAGGGTCTGCAAAGCTAGTAAAAGAATGTGGGGATGTAAATTTGTACAAGAGGACTCTATATATTCTGTACAGGGCGAAACTGATGCCACAATAAATTTAACAGTAGATGATTATTCTTTGTGCTTTACAATAGATACAGGAAGTCCAGTTACGTTAAAGATATTTATAAGAATTATTGGCAAGGTAAAAGATTATTTCCAACAAATTTAAGATTAAAATCCTTTTGTGGTAAATCAATAGAGATTATAGATCAAAGAAATGTTTTTGTAAAAGAAGCCAACCAATATTTGCGATTAATAGTTGTAAATGAAAAAATCCAGGTAATTTTATTAGGAAGAGAATGGCTTAAACAGTTGAAACTTGATTATTCTATATTGTTTAGCATTAAAATTTTAAATAATGAATATAATAGAAATTTATTTAAATATATAAAAATTTGATGGATAGGTATGCAGATTTGTTTAACAAAGATTTGGGCTGTCTAAAGGACGTGAGAATAAATTTTAATTTAAAAAAGGATGTGACTCCTGTGTTTTGTAAGGCCAGAAGTTTACCTTTCTCTCTAAAAAACAAAGTAGAGAATGAAATTGATCGTTTAGTGGTTTCTTGCATTTTATAACCTATAGTTCATGCATATTGGACCGCTCCAATAGTACCGGCATCAAAAAAGGATGGTAGTGTAAGGATATGTGGTGATTTTAGATGTACAGCTAATAAAGCAATAGAATTAGATAGGTATCCCATTCCATCGATCGATGAGATCTTTTCAAAATTATCTACAAGCACCGTACTTTCGACTCTAGACCTATCACAGGCTTACTTTCAAGTAATGTTAGCGGAAGAAGCCAAAGCTGTTGTTGATATAAACACAACAAAGAGGTTGTTTTCTTAAAAAAGACCACTATATGACGTAGCGGTAGCACCAAATAAATTTCAGAGGATTATGGAAGGCCTATTTTCTGATTTGCCAGGTGTGGCCTGCTACATAGATGATATTTTGGTTGCAGGAAAAGACTTTGAAGATCATGAACAAAAGTTGAATCTAGTGTTTAGATGATTGCTAGAAAAAGGTTTAAAGTTAAACAGATATAAATGTAAATTAAAAAAGAAATCGGTGGAATATTTAGGGTTTAAAATGGATAAATATGGACTGCATCCCTTAGAAAATAAAATTAAAGCAGTGATAGAGGCGCCTGAACCTAAAGAATGTTTCGCAATTGAGATCTTTCATAGGACTCTTAATTTATTATTATAGATTCATAAAGAATATAGCAAACATTTTAGCGCTATTCTATCAACTTTTGAATGAAAATTGTAGATGGAATTGGACGAAAAAATATCGAATGTTATTTAAAAAATGTAAATCATTATTAATGGACTATGGACTAGGCGCAATTCTGAGTCTTAGACATGATAGAAAGGAAGAATGCCCTATAGCTTTTGCTTCTAGAACATTAACTGAAGCGGAAAAACGTTTCTCTCAACTAGAAAAGAAAGCGTTGAGCATAACTTTTGGCGTTGAGAAATTCAGACAATACTTACTGGGACGAAAATTTGTATTGGTCACAGACAACCGACCCTAATTCATATATTTTCACCTCATAAGCCATTTCCCATATGTGCATCATCCAGAATTAAAAGATGGTCTTTAAAATTAGCTGCATTTAATTATACTGTGGAATTTTGAAAAACTAGTGATAATTCCAATGTTGACGCATTGTCACGTCTTCCTTTAGAATCGAGTGTCAGGGAGTCTCTTGATGAATACCAGGTACTTCATCTTAGGAAGTCGAATGAGGTACCGTTCTCTTTTATGGAGGTGGCTAATGAGACGTCTATAGTATTAAGGAATGTTAGAGAAGGCAACTGGAAATTCACAAGGGTACCGAGAGAAAACCCACTAGCTCCTCATTATAAGATCAATGAGGAATTAAGTTTGGAGTTTGGTTGTCTTCAATGGCGTGAAAGAGTGGTAATTCCCCAAAAATTAAGATCTTTAATTTTAAATGACTTGGATAAAATACACATGGGGATTGTTAAAATGAAGATGATTGCCAGACGGTATTTTCTGGTGGCCAGGCATAGACAGTAACATCGAGGAGTTAACTAGAGAATGTAGAGTATGCCAAGAATCGGCAAGCATGCCCCCGGCTACCATCTCGGAATGGACTTGGCCCGAAAAACCGTGGCATCGACTTCATCTTGATCTAGCGGGTCCGTTCATGGGAAGAATGTTTTTGGTTCTCGTGGACGCATACTCAAAGTGGATAGAAATTTTTATCATCAAAGATATTACCAGAAAAACGATTATAAGTCATCTTAGAGAAATTCTCGCCAAAATTGGATTGCCATAATTTTTTTGTTACAGATAACGGAAGACAGTTTGTCTCCGGTGAATTCCAGCAATTTACCAAAATGAATGGTATACGGCACTCTAAGACCAGTCCGTATAATCCTAGTACAAATGGTTTAGCTGAGAGATATGTAAGAGAGTTTAAAAACCTTTTGAGAAAGAATAATGGGAAGGATGATTTAGAGACGAATCTACAAAGTTTCCTATTTGCTCATAGAGCATTCCCCCAAACTGTAATAAAGGAATTCCCCGGCGGAACTGCTAATGAAGAGAAGTTTAAGATCAAGATTCTCGAATTTAATATCAAGATGGGAAATCCGCGAGAGGTATTTCATGAGGCCGTAAGAAGGCAGGAGCAGTTTACTACAGGTTGCGAGGTTTATTTCCGCAACTATGCAACTGGACCTAAACGGTAAAAAGGTACCATTTTGAAATTATTGAGCTACCGTCACTACCTTATAAGTTGCGAGGGCGTCGTGTATAAGAGGCATATCAATCAATTGCGACCTGTGAGAAAGAAACAAGTGGAGACAAGAAATTTGATACTTCCTCGAACATCAGGAGAGAAGCCTGTAGGTGGAAGTCAGAAATAAAGTGAAGAGGAGGTTCCAGAGGTTACATCAGGAAACAAGGAGGCGACTGCTTCTGTGCACGTACCCTCTTGCACTCCTATACCAGGGCCTGTTGCTGTGCACGTGCCCTCTTGCACTTCTAAACCGGAAGCTGCCGCTGTGCAAGTGCCCATCCGCCGTCCTAGACCTCAGAGAGCCAGGAAACCCCTAGACCAACTGGAGTATTATTAAGGGGGGAGGTGTGTTGTGTATGTAAATAGATGAAGATTTTTTGCATTCTTTAAAGTCTCATTATGTAAGAATATATGTGTATATAAATTGGACATTTTTTGTTGGCCAAACGAAAAGAATCTGAGGCTCTTTATTGGACACGACAAAAACAACAACGGCATTCCAGAGTAAAATAAATCATCAGAGATAGATAAATATTTTTCAAATGAATTAAAATAAATTTAATCGATACTGAGAGAGAGTTGAATTTTAAAAAATAGAAAATTATTATTTTCGAAATATAAATAGCTTTGAGGATTTCAGCAAACCGCATCGAAAATACCAATTTTTTTTGCTACATGTTTTAATTTGCATATACCTATTTTACATATCCCAGATTGTATTAAAAAATCGTTAACCATTTCTTCTAACTTTTGGCGAAATGGTGTTTTATTAATTTATCATTTGATATTATTAGGGTTCTTTCCTGGTATTCAAAAGTAAAAATACGTGTCGTTCAGTTACATTTTCAATTTATCAAACAATTTGGCCGCTGAATCGCTGATTCTGGTAGGGCGCCATCTAGCGAATAAAGTTGTAACTAAAATCAATTTCGAATTTTTCATTATTTGCCATAAAAATCCCATTGCATCCTGAACACAATGGTGTTTACCGCATTGCTCTAGCGCAAATATTCGCAGAGTTATTAATTTTTAAAGTTGTGCGGAACTTTTGGATCACCCTGTATAACGTCCCTTAGGATTTATTCTCATTCTGTGGGTATTTTGAGTTTTCAATGGCATTTTCTGTATCAATAGCGGGATTGAAGGGTGTTCAGTTCCAGAGAGGTGGTGATTTCCAGTCACTGCATAAGTGATTGTTACTGCCCAGCAGATATAAACTCGCAAGCCACGCACTAATCGCTAGGATGGTCCTCTGCGATAAATATTTTGTGTTGATTACTTTGCTTTTCCGGTCCTCCCTCGGAACTGAACAGCTGCTCTGGCTAGTTGTGTGCCATTTCCTTGATGATAATATTTATGGAGCGTTAATCACAAACAGTTGGTTAAGGTCCCTTCTTATTAATTTAATTTCACCTCATTCCAATTGTGGCGAAGACATAGATTGTCCATAATGTTTTCAAGGCATTCGTTTCCAAACCCAGGCTGATGCATACTTAAATTCCAGTGGTACCCAAGCCGTGTACTTGTTCATACTGACATGTTGGTGATGGATCCTTCTTCTTTATTGATTTGTAGCACTTGTGATGACCCTTTGGCAATATTTTGTTTTTATTAAATATAATTAACCAATTTATTTAACCAATATTTCAACCTTTGGTAGATTATCACCATTTTTCTCAGATAACATATTATTTTATTTAGTTCGCACCATAAAATAAATACTTCAAATTATAAAAGAGTTCATCGCTTTCCCCGCTTATATGTCATTGAATGAGCACGTGATTTCGAGGGCACACAGCTGGATAGGCTTTGTTTATTTTTCAAAAATATTTCAATCCATGAATAGCAAAATTTAAATAAAATAAATGTATTTAGAAAATTTACAAAATTATCTATATTTCAATATTACAACGAGATACATACACAGCCTTTCTCAAGGCAATCATTTCTCTAGTGGCAAGAGGTTTGTTATTTATAACAGTTTTATTATATATACAACTTATATCTTCAACAATCCCTTGCCACTATATATTAGACTTTAGTACGCTCCAGGAAACGGGTTACTTCAAGAGAGATTATATATTAGTTTTGTGTTAAGAAAAGCAAGCGTGCTGGTCCCTGAAATATCGAAATAACAATAATTTTGTTCAAAGTTTCGCCTCTTTTATTGAAAAATATTACTTTATTTGCGATCCATTAATATGCTCTTCCACACTGACAACTTAACTGTTGGCTTCAGCAAATTCCTATCTAGAATCACAGTCCAGTTCTAGTACAATATTCTTCAAGACTGAAGATATCTAAAGAAAGTTGATCATCTCTCTATGCTCGGACATCTTCAAATTTGGAAACTCAGATTGTAGAGCAGTATTTTATATCAAAAGATATATTGAGAGGATTTATTCCACAATGTTACTATATTTAAGGTCTGGTGTAACATATTTTATCGATACAGCATAAATATTTGATTGTAAACATTTTAAATTTATTAAAGTTTATTCATTTGTATGTGTATACATTTATTATTTATTTTTATTATTTTAGGCATAATTTCCAAACCACCCAGGAGGTACTGCCGTTGGCGCGTTACCCTTTGTTTATAGTGGCGGGTTCCCCAGGAGGCCTATACCACTCTTCTAGCAGAGCTCCAACATCGGGTCGCTCGAATCAGCCTCCGCCTTTTTCAGGCATTACTCGGCCGAGTCCGATTAAATCAGCCCTGCCAGGCTCCTAGACATCCTTCCTAGAGTAAAAAAATATTTTATAAAGTGTCTATTGTTGGAGCGGCGTGACCCAGGAAACCTAATTTATATTTGATACCTGAAAATATTTCAATATAATAATAAATTCGATTTGTGAAATATATTAATTCAGGAAACTAACATGATAAATATTAATAGAATATGGGAATTACATAGGAATTGTTTTTAGTATATCCATAATTTATTGGGATGAATTTTATATGATTCATCTGTGGATTAAAATAAAAATAAAAATAGCCTTTGAACATCAAGAAGAACGTTCAACACAAGAAATATGACGGAGTATATCGTTTTACCACTCATTATTAATTCTCATTCTCTCTTTATTAAATTATCCTGCATTATATTCTAAATGTTTCCCTAACATTTATAGATTTCAAATTTTCATATATATTTAAAAAATAACCAGTTGCTGAATATTCATTTTGAAAATTTAAAACAACACTAAAAATGCACAAGATTTCAATTATAAATTTCAAAACTTGTTTATGGCAATCGAATATACACTAATATTTTTAACTGTCCAAATGACCCGAGAGCATTTTCCATCGAGTGTGTAGGTATATAAAAAAGGTTTTTTTACTCAAATACTATTCATTACAATTATAAATTATGTTACCCAGCTTCTCACTGAAGATCTTAAGTAAATGTTTTCTATATGAATATTGCTTGAATTAAAACACTCCATGGGATTTAATACAAACAAAAATATCTCAAGCATTTTATAATATATTAATGAAATTCAGAATTTTACAATAAAATTGAAAATTGCATAATTATAAAAGCTTTCTCTCTCTCTTTAAAATATCTCTGAATAGCACGATTTTTCCTACTTAGTTCATACTATGTTTTTTTTATGTATTAGGACAACCTTGAAAAATATCAATTTTACCTTAAACCATCGATCTAGACGTCTGAAAATTTGCATATTTGCCTTATCATTAAGATTGAGCGAGAATGCAAATATATTGAAGGCTTTCTTGTTCCTCTGATTTACTGTTCTGTAATGTTGTAGATGGGCGTTTCTTTGACGGATTAGGTATTGGGTACTCAGGACTAAGAGGAACAGAAACAATGGATGAATAAATATCCGGATAAATTAAACACGAGCATTCTTGCTACTTTGCTATTCAGAAGGGGTCTCCGTTTACAAGTAGCAGTTATTCAAGTGATCAGTTAGCTATCGCCAAATTCTTGGAATAGGTAACTTCTTTGCTCTCTTTTCCACTCTGTACCATGCTTCCAGTGTTTTAGTGAAATACTACAACTGAGTGAGGTACCCAAAGTTTGTCTTGGCCGAATTTGTAGACTTCACAAACATTAGTGCCGTCTTGATTAGAAGTCTAATCCAGCTGCATCTGTAGAACGCCGCACCCCACGACAACGCGGCATTATGGCTTGGGGAAGCCATCGCCTATGATAGCAGATTACCTCTGATTCATATTGAGAGCATAAGACGGCTCAAGGATATGTGAATAACGTGCTGCGGCCGGTAACACTGACCTTCCTTCAGGGGGTAGAAAATGTCATTTCCCAGAAGAAAAACGCCCGACCTCATACAGCACGCATCAGCCAACATGTCCTGTATGAAACCTCGGTGCTTCCATGGCCACCAGTCTCATCTGATCTCTCGATCGAGTCTGAGACCTAATTGGACGTCGCTTTCATGCTCTTCCACAGCCGCGTTCAGAAGATGCACTGTGGTTAATGGTTGACAGGGAATTAGCAGCCTTCCTCAGGACAACATCCGCACACTCATTGAGTCAGTACCAAGACATGTTGATGCCTACATAGCCGCCAGCCGTGGTCCCACAACATATAGAGTGGACAGCGATGTCGCCCAGTGCATAGGTTTATTCTGTTCTAATAATGATCATCTATTGTCCGTTAATGGTACTCTTTTCATGCAGATTTTCACAACCTTTTGCACACCATTTCTTAGTGTTGCTAATTCAGTGTCACATAGTGTATATTGTTATATGAAGGGAAGGTAAGCCTAAATATATAAAGACAATTTATTCAAACCTTTTAACAATTTACATTTTATAATCAAATGATAAAGAGACAAAAGAAGAAATACACCGAAAAAAATAAAATCTCCAAATTTGATATTCTGTGTGTGTGTTTATTATATATATAAAAATATTCTTTTATAATATACATGTGATGATTTAAGACCATGGAATTGTTGTAAATAGCCTAGATATCTACTACCACATGTTCCACCCCATGACTGTATATAACTTCTTATGTACTGCACATAGAAAGCCTTAACTAACATCTATCTGTACCGCGTAAGAATCTAATAAAGTATAGCAACTGTACCGATAGAAGGAATGGAGACTAACAGGAGAAAATTAAGGTTAAAACTAATCAGGCTTAGGTGAGGATAGAACGTAGAGAAAACCTAAGAAGTAGGCCTAGAAGAGAGCCCGACTATTAATAAAGTCACAGTTAACCTTCTGACCCCGGAAACCCTGCAAGCTAAGTTTAAGCCAATACTTCCTGGCAAGGCCGGACGTATCTGGTGACCACAGAAGTTATAAGAAGTCGAGCTAACACCCAATACTTCCTGACGAGGCCGGACGTATATTCCATCAAAGAAAGCCGCAGGGCCAATTAGAAAGAAGCATCTAAATAGGTCAACCAATAGCCAACGGCCACGTGACATCGTCCTACCAATTAGAAAGAAGAAAGGTCTTGGTGTTAAATCGAGAACCTAGAATAGGCAGTCTCCGCTTGGCTCTCAACAAGGTAACACTTGCTCTAAAGATCTCCCTCTCTCCTCATCCCATTCCTTCTTGACGTCAGACGCTTCTTAGTGGAATCTCTGTTTGTTTATTTCACCTTTGGCCCAGCTGTGTCGCCTTCCACCACGACTGCACGGTAGAGTTGACATCGAGGTTCGTCTAGCATCAGGTAACACTGGTCCCAGAGGTCCCAAGATATCACATACATTCATGGACAATATTTAAAGAAGTGGAAATTCTTATATTATCTTTATTATTTTAAACACTTGTACAATTATTCACAAATTTTCATTGTAAAAATAATTCAGTAATTTTTTGTTGAGTGAGCAACTTCAGTCTATCATTGTCCAATGAATTGTTAATAGTAGTGAGAGCGGCGAAGAAATCGTCACTTGTGTCGTTTCTGAGGCGCGAAGAAGCTTGGGGTAGTAAGAGATCTCCTTGTCTCGCTCGGCGTGGGAAATTTGAGCTCTTAACATTGTTTAGTTATTTAACGGGCTGGTCTGGCTTGAGAAAGTCACCGGCAACATTTTCCCTCATTTTTAATTTTCAGATAAAATCTTATATATATATATCGTTTATTTTAAACTGTATAATAATTACACTTTCTATTTGCTACCACCCCCATATTTTGTATATATTGTTGCACCAGGTTGCGGCTTGGCAAACTCTTCAGCCTTGATTCTCTCCTGTGCTGGGTCTTGCATCTTACCAGAGCGTGTTTCAACCATCCTACAAATTTATAAAAGGGAATAACGAGATAAGTCTTCTTTAAGTAGCCACCAGAATCCTTTATTTATTTTCTCACATCAAAGAGAGCAGTGAAGTCACAGTGTACCTAAATACAAATGATGATAATCTAAAAATAATCTGTTTTAAATAAATATCATAGAATATAAAAATAAATAAATATATAATTTAAATTTCAAATATATTAAAAATAATATAATAAATACGCCATTAATCATGATGTAACACTTCCCCCTCTCCAGAGGTCGTCACGTCCTCGTGAGTTACCTCATCAATTCTCTCAAAATAGGGTTTGAGTCTTGAGACATGGACAATCAATGGGTCTTGGCCAGGATTATCTTTTGGCTCAATTAAGTAATTTACGTTAGACAGCTTCTTTAATATTCTATATGGGCCAAAATATTTTCTCAGTAGTTTCTCACACTTTCCTATTTTCCTAATTGGTGTCCAAACTGCTACTAATTCTCCTGGTTCGTAGCTTCTTTCCATGTGTTTCTTGTCATAGTTCTTTTTCATTCTTTCTTGAGTCTTTATTGTGTTGTTAATAACTAATTTTCTTGTTCTGTTTATTTTGTCTAAGTGATGTTTTATGTATTCATCATAATCATCTTTGTCAATGTCCACCGAGATATTCCTGTCGTCCAAAAGAGACGTGGGTTCTCTTCCAAACATCAGGAAAAAGGGAGAATATCCTGTGGTTTCCTGAATTGTAGTATTGTAAGCGTGAGTGATGAATGGGAGTATTTCGTCCCAATTTTTCTGATCAGTGTTCACATACATACTGAGCATATTGATCAATGTTCTATTTAACCGCTCTGTCAATCCATTAGTCTGGGGATGATAGCTCGTTGTGAAGCAATGTTTAATCTTGCACGTTTTCATCACCTCTTTCATTAAATTACTGGTAAATTGAGAGCCTCTGTCACTAATAAGATATTGTGGGGCTCCGTGCCGAAGAAAAATATCCTCTACTAGAAATTTAGAAACTTCTTTCACTGTTGCTTCCGAGACTGCTCTTGTTTCTGCATATCTAGTGTAGTAGTCCGTCAGCACGATTATCCATTTTTTCCTGTTTTTCGTAGATGGTAGTGGACCAACAAAGTCAATTCCAATTCTTTCGAAAGGAAAGTTGGCTGGGGGGATGGGCTGTAGTAGCCCAGAAGGTAATTGGTTTGAGCCTTTCCTACTTTGGCAAAGGTGACACGTCTTAACGAATTCTGAGACATCCTTTAGCATGGATGGCCAAAAGTATTTACTCTTTATTCGGTACATGGTTCTGGCGACGCCCAGATGGCCATTCGACATATGATTGTGATATTCTTTCATAATTTCTCTCTTTTTATTCTCTGGAACCACAAGCAACCACGCCCTGCCTTCAGGGTTCGGGTTTTTCTTAAAGAGGCATCCATCTTCTTCTTTAAAGTTTTGCGCAATTGATCGCCTGCTTCCATTAAGGTTTTTCTTAACACTTTCGATAAATTTATCCTCTTCGTCTGTTATTTGATTTAAAAATAGCCTTTCAAAATCCTCATCCCAATCAGTTTCTGGTAAGGGCCCCCTAGATAAGCCATCGGCGTCCAGATGCTTCTTTCCCGATTTATGTATTATATCGAAGTCATATTCTTGAATTTTCAATGCCCATCTTGCCAATCGACCTGTTGGATCCTTCAAGTTTTTGAGCCAGCATAAGGCGTGATGGTCTGTTACTATTTTAAAGTGTCTTCCATAAAGGTAGGGTCGTAATTTTGACATTGACCAGACAACGGCCAGACATTCTTTTTCAGTGGTTGAATAATTTTGCTCCGCTTTACTTAGGGTACGACTCAAATATGAGATCACCTTCTCTTCACCACCGATGTCTTGGACAAGTGTTGCACCTATGCCGATGTTGGACGCATCAGTATGAACATAAGTAGGTGCATTTGGATTGAAGTGACCTAAAATTGGTGGACTTAATAGTGCTGTTTTTAGGGTTTGAAACGCTTCCTCTTGTCTTTCTGTCCAGGTAAATGATACACTTTTTTTTATAAGGTTGGTCAAAGGGTCAGCAATTTTTGAAAAGTCTTTGATAAATTTTCTATAATATGAACACATTCCCAAAAAGGATTGTACTTCTTTGACCTTTTTGGGCCGAGGAAAATTTCTGACAGCTTTGATGTTATGTTCCGCGGGTTTTATACCATGTTTGCTCGTTATATAGCCGAGAATCTCCAATTCCTCAAAAGCAAATCGGCATTTTTTGTCGTTTAACCTTAAATTAGATTCACGAAAACATCTAAAAACAGCTTCAAGTCTTTTGAGGTGCGTTGGAAAATCCGGGCTATATATGATAACGTCATCCAGATAACACAAACAAATTTGCCATCTCAGATTTCCAAGCATATTCTCCATATTTCTCTCAAAGGTAGCAGGCGCGTTACAAAGTCCAAAAGGCATCACGTTGAATTCATATAATCCATGCGCTGTAGTGAAAGCTGTTTTCTCTTTGTCTCTTTCTTCGACTTCAACTTGCCAATATCCAGATCTGAGGTCTATTGCTGAGAAGTGTGTAGATCCTTGGAGAGTATCCATAACTTCGTCTATTCTAGGGATCGGATAGACATCTTTTACTGTCACATTATTCAGTTTTCTGTAGTCCACACAAAATCTGTATTTACCATCTCGCTTCTTGACCAATATTACTGGAAAAGACCAGGGGCTAGAAGATGGCCTAATTATGCCTTCTGTAAGCATCTCGTCAATTTGCTCTTTTATAATATCTCGTTCTTTAGCACTTACCCGGTAAGGCTTGTGTTTAATTGGTTTCCCGTCTTCTGTGTCTATCCGATGTTTTGCCAAATTGGTTCTCCCTAATCTCGATGAAAAAAGATCTTCATACCTTTCTAAAACTTGTTTTAACTCCTTCTGTTCCTTTGGTGAAAGATTTTCGTTTATTTGGAATCTAGGTTCTTCGTTCTTTTCTACCTCTCTTTCTCGACTCACATTTATTTTCGCTGGACTACTTCCAAAAGCCAATGTTTGGTTTTTCATTATTTTTAACGGTCGAGGATACGGATTAGTTATCCAGATGTGTGTTTCCCTATTTATAACATTGATCAAGCTTCTTGCTAGACGAAGTCCATTTGTTTGAAACATTTTGTTGCTCTCCTCGATAATATATTCTCCATCCTCTGTTTCTACCAATGCCTTGATCAATTTCATGGAACATTCCGGTACAATGGAATCCTTGGCACTCTTTATTTTCAACATTTCAAAATTGATTTCGTCATGATTATTCGTCAAATCATATTTTATAGTTTCTTGCTTACAATCTATTTTTGCGTTCATTTTCTTAAGGAAATCTCTCCCAAGAATTAATGTCCGTAAATGCGTTTTCAATATCACAAAGTTGTGTGATAATGTTTCGTCGTCAATTTTTATATTTAAAAATATACTTCCTACCAATTGTTGCACCAGGTTGCGGCTTGGCAAACTCTTCAGCCTTGATTCTCTCCTGTGCTGGGTCTTGCATCTTACCAGAGCGTGTTTCAACCATCCTACAAATTTATAAAAGGGAATAACGAGATAAGTCTTCTTTAAGTAGCCACCAGAATCCTTTATTTATTTTCTCACATCAAAGAGAGCAGTGAAGTCACAGTGTACCTAAATACAAATGATGATAATCTAAAAATAATCTGTTTTAAATAAATATCATAGAATATAAAAATAAATAAATATATGATTTAAATTTCAAATATATTAAAAATAATATAATAAATACGCCATTAATCATGATGTAACACTATGCTATATCTTTATTAATATAACCTGTACACCCTTTTGTATATAAACTAAAATTGGTGATGTCAAAATAAAGATTCAAAGAGAGAGCGGTCAGCTGGTGGCAGCAGGGACAGAGGGGTGGAAAAAGGCAACGCCCAGCCCATGTGGGGTCCCGAGGGACATTCTTATAGAGACCCCCCAAAAACAGCACAAGTTTTGGCAAGGGGTCGGCAGATGTTCTAGGGGGTGTTTCTCAGGAGTTCGCTTCAGCCTGTCTGTCTCACACACTCTCCCTCCGTGTCTCGGTGATAAACATCAAAGTTGGTGTCATGGCCTCTACCTCTGTCCCGTGGGCTGTCCCCGATCCCTCTATGTGCTAACATCTAGCCCTGCCTCTGCTTCTTGTTGTCCGCGTGGGGGAAGATCATCAACACTCGCCTCACGTACACGACTGCCAGCTTATCCATACGTCGGCACATTGCAACAATATTACATATATATAAACACGTTTTAACTTTATTTTCAAAGTTTTTCGGCATCTAAACCAAATATTCTGCTTACATTTCATGATTTTTCTATTGGAAGTTTGTGTAACTTTCTGCGAGCTCCTTTAGAAATATTTGAATCTGAGGTGTAAGCTAATTTGAATTGTTTTAATATTCAAAGCTTTTTCTATATTTATTATTAGTTGCCCATTATTTTTATTTTATTGGCCCCTAAACTCTAGGCCTGAAAATGAGAAGCTTATTTTCATGAAAAATATTTGAAAACTGAAAGTCAGCTTCAAGAAGACCCTGAGAAGCGTGTTACTATTGTAGTTAGAATCTAACTCTATTTGTTATATTTGTGAAAATTTCCCTACTCGCACTGCTGCTTACCTCACAAATTTACTTAACCTAGCATCATTTGTCATTAGGCCTCAATAACGTTTTTCGTCAAAGAGTAAGAAGCCTATCGCTGAGAAGCTCTGAAGCCTGTTTAAAGGACACTACTCTCGAAGTAGTATTATATTTTGGCAAGGTGGATATTATTCCCCTGTATTCCTCTCTCCTGCATCCCCTTATGGCTCTCTACCATAAGGTGATGCGTTTCCCTGCATACCTAGTGCAAACCCTCTACCTAATAATCCCTGGTAGAATTTCTCCCAACCTATGAACCATGGCCACTCCCGTCTTAAACCTATGTAAAACCTCATCGCCAAACTACTAGCGAAAATCCCTGAACCAACCATGAGGTCATGTGATATTGGCAATAGAACAGATACGCCTCTCCCACATCGTTCTACAACCAGAGAGAGCAAACCTCAAAAATGGAGTATGTAGATAAAAAGAGAAGCTCTATGTTAGACAGCATTCTCTCGTGTCTCCCAGAATTCGTTCCACAACCCCAAGTTTGAAGTGACCCCAACACCGCTGAACTACCATGACTAAGCTTGCGATTTTATCCTAGTCAGTCTGAAGAAGAATTACGCGTATGGTACCTCGATTGAAATAAGCTCAGTACCACCTATACCTGTGTCAGAACCTCCATCTGGCTCTCACCCACAAATACTCGAACTGGAATCAATCCAACTTGGCCTATAGAAATGTAGTACCCTATATTCCTGATTATATTCATATCAGACGACTGATTCATAACAGATTAATCAATATATTTATTGATTTTGGCATATGTTGGCTTGTAATTCCAAGGAAGTTTTAGAGTGGAATCTGAATATTAGGATTTCTAACTTGCTTCAAGTCTTGAACAATCTATGACAAATAAATTTACAACACCGAGTTGACATCGTGCAAAACATAAGATTTAAAAATAAATAAAGAAAATAGTTCATTTCCGGCTACCTCGACCTTCCAAAAGTCTGAAAATTTGTACATTTGCATTGTTAGTTGAACTGAGCGAGTGTTTAAAATTTGATACATCTGTGTGGTCTTAAGGCATATTGAAAATAAATTACAAAATTGGGAGGAAATTTGGAAAATTGTTCGTTTCCGGCCACCTTGACAACCAAAAAGGATGATACATTTTTAAATTGAATGTTCTAAATATTCTACAAAATATCATATTTCTAGGCGCTCTGGAAATATATTAAAAGTTGATTACAAGATTACTGGGCAGACAGACATCTAAGAAAGTTTCAAAAAATCTTTTTAAAAATAGGGTATTTTCTAATTGTATGCAGCTGTAATTTGCTGACGATTTGCGCCATCTATTGGAATAACAGAAACCTAAACTAGACATCTAAATTTGTAAATGATTATATATTTTTCTTGTTTAAAGAAGGGTGAAATTTAGGTATCAAAAATAATTAATAACTATCAAAATAAATTCAACCGTGTTTCCAAAAAGGCAACATTAGGGAAAGATAAATTCAACATTTTCAAATTTTTACCGCAATTCCTCGGAGGCCTAAATAAGCATATGTGAACAATGAAATAAATCAGTGTAAATCTTCCACTTTCTTTCTATGTGCTAACAGTTACTCAATTTGAACTAGAACTAATTGTCTGCCGCACTTACACCGACCTAGGCTGCTTCACATTCTACCAAATATATATCTGTAGAAAACAATGGCAAGAATATGTGTGCTCTTTGATTATCAGTTTGATTTGAAAATATTATTTTTAGGTTTTTTATCCAACTTTTTAAAATTGAGAAAATAAAAAGGGCATCTCCGTATCGTGCAACTGAAAGTTTCTGAGGGCTTCTATTGGAGCCATCTATTGGAATAAATATCAACTATTCGTTGATTTTTTATTTATTTCAGAATTGGGCAAATACCCATTCTTGATTAATCATGAAAAGCTAACCACAGTGGCTTTTCGGGCTGTTGGCTCTAGTCAGCATTTATGCACCTTATCCCAGTACAATATCACATTTGTACTTTTTTTCACATTATTTAAAATTGGTTGTTTTACAATACTCGCCTAAATCCTTTTTCCAATTATAGTTTTTTTCAAGAAAAAATTGAGGTATTCTATATCAGGAACTAAACTATTGTTTTTAAAAGGCTTTTCTCTCCAAAACAAACCACTTTGAGGCAACAAACTCTGCATTTTGCATGCTTCACTCCTTCGAATCTCTTCCCACAAAAATATATTAACAACATAACAAAGTTTTTTCCTGCCTTTCCCTAGATCTATCCACCACTGCACAGTCTCTCCAACCTCTGAAGGTTTCTGTTTTCACAAAGACCGTTTGTCACCTAGAAAACTGCCTTTTATTTGAGGTCATAGATCATCCGCACTCCCTAGTGGAATCTCTTCTTTACCAATAAACTACAGAGTGACCTCTTAAGATTGTTTAACTCCGAGTAGTTGTAGCTACTTGTAGTATCCAGCAGGAAGTTGGTTCAGAGCAAAGAAGACAAAAGGTGTTCTTTGTGGGAAATCAAATCCAGATGTACATCATCTTTAGTATGGCAAACCTCCCTGGGATGACCAGCTTTGTAATGTCCCTATTCTCCAACAGTGTCATTGAGTCGCCCAGGATCGCTAGCTGATCTGTGATGGGTGGATTTTCAAGTCTTACTATAATCTATAACGTCCCTTAGGATTTATTCTCATTCTGTGGGTATTTTGAGTTTTCAATGGCATTTTCTGTATCAATAGCGGGACTGAAGGGTGTTCAGTTCCAGAGAGGTAGTGATTTCCAGTCACTGCATAAGTGATTGTTACTGCCCAGCACAGATATAGACTCGCAAGCCACGCAATAATCGCTAGGATGGTCCTCTGCGATAAATATTTTGTGCTGATTTCTTTGTTTTTCCGGTCCTCCCTCGGTACTGAACAGCTGCTCTAGCTAGTTGTGTACGATTTCCTTGATGATAATATTTATGGAGCGTTAATCCCAAATCACAAACATTTGGTTAAGGTCCCTTCTTATAAATTTAATATCATCTCATTCCAATTGTGGCGAAGACATAGATAGTCCATAATGTTTTCAAGGCATTCGTTTCCAAACCCACGATGGTGTATACTTAAATTCCAGTGGTACCCAAGCCGTGTACTTGTTCATCCTGACATGTTGGTGATGGATCCTTCTTCTTTATTGATTTAGAGCACTTGTGATGACCCTTTGACAATATTTTGTTTTTATCAAATATAATTGACCAATTTATTTAACCAATATTTCAACCTTTGGTAGATTATCACCATTTTGCTCAGATAACATATTATTTTATTTAGTTCGCACCATAAAATAAATACTTCAAATTATGAAAGAGTTCATCGCCTTCCCGCATATTATGTATTGAATGAGCACACGTGAGTCCGAGGGCACACAGCTGGATAGGCTTTGTTTATTTTTCCAAGAATTATTCAATCCATAAATAGCAGACTTTTAATTAAAGAAAAGTGTGTATCTTGGAACTCTCTAAAAATATTTATTTCAATATTTCAAAGAGATACATACACAGCCTTTCTCAAGGCAATCATTTCTCTAGTGGCAAGAGGTTTGTTATTCATAACAGGTTTATTATATATACAACTTATATCTTCAACAACCCCTTGCCACTATATATTAGACTTTAGTACGCTCCAGGAATCGGGTTACCTCAAGAGAGATATTATATATTAGTTTTGTGTTAAGAAAGGCAAGCGTTCTGGTCCCTGAAATATCGAAATAACAATAATTTTGTTCAAAGTTTCGCCTCTTTTATTGAAAAATATTACTTTATTTGCGATCCATTAATATGCTCTTCCACACTGACAACTTAACTGTTGGCTTTAGCAAATGTTCTATCTAGAATCACAGTCCAGTTCTAGGACAATATTCTTCAAGACTGAAGATATATAAAGAAAGTTGATCATCTTTCTATGCTCGGACATCTTCAAATTTGGAAACTCAGATTGTAGAGCAGTATTTTATATCAAAAGATATATTGAGAGGATTTATTCCACAATGTTACTATATTTAAGGTCTGGTGTAACATATTTTATCCATTCAAGCATAAATATTTGATTGTAAACGTTTCAATTTTATTAAAGTTTATTCATTTGCATGTGTATTCATTTATTATTTATTTTTATTATTTTAGGCATAATTTCCACACCACCCAGGAGGTACTGCCGTTGGCGCGTTACCCTTTGTTTATAGTGGCGGGTTCCCCAGGAGGCCTATACCACTCTTCTAGCAGAGCTCCAACATCGGGTCGCTCGAATCAGCGTCCGCCCTTTTCAGGCATTACTCGGCCGAGTCCGATTAAATCAGCCCTGCCAGGCTCCTAGACATCCTACCTAGAGTAAAAAAATATTTTATAAAGTGTCCATTGTTGGAATGGCGTGACCCAGGAAACCTAATTTATATTTTATATACCTAAAAATATTTTAATATAATAATAAATTCGATTTGTGAAATATATTAATTCAGGAAACTAACATGATAAATATTAATAGAATATTGGAATTTCATAGGAATTGTTTTTAGTATATCCATAATTTCTTGGGATGATTTTGATATATGAATCATCTGTGGATTGAAATAAAAATATAAAAAAATTTCAAACCTCAAGAAGAACGTTCAACACATAAGAAATATGACGGAGTATATCGTTTTACCACTTATTATTAATTCTCATTCTCTCTTTCTTAAATTTATCCTGCTTATTATATTCAAAAAGTTTCTCTAACATTGATAGAGATTGAAATTTTCATAATTATTTGAAAAATAACAAGTTGCTGAATATTCATTTGGAAATTTTGAAACAGTACTAAAGATACACAAGATTTTATATAAATTTCAAAACTTGTTAATGGCAGTCAAATACACTAATATTTTAACTAGCCAAATGACCCGGGCTACGCTCGGGTTTTACCCGAGAAAATTTTCGAGCGAGTGCGTATGTATATAAAGAAAAGTTTATACTCAAATACTATTTATTACAATTAAAATTATGTTAGCCAGCTTCTCACTATAGATATCAAGTAAATGTTTTATCTATGAATAATGCTTGAAATAAAATACTTCATGGTATTTAATACAAACAAAAATAGCTCAAGTATTTTATAATATATTAATCAAATTCAGAATTTTATAATAAAATTGGATATTTCATAATTATAAAAGCTCTCTCTCTTTAAAATAACACTGTATAGCACTATTTTTGTTCCTCAGTTCATAGTATGTTTTTCTTGTGTATTAGGAAACACTTGAAAATAGCAATTTTACCTTAAACTTCGGGTTTTGAGTCTAAGACATCTATTTATTTGATAAATGCAAGAATGGCACAAGAAAAGGCCTAATAATGATGCTAATGCATAAAAAATATCTAAAATCAACAACATCCCATCGATCTAGGCGTCTGAAATTTTGCATATTTGCATTATCATTAGGATTGAGCGAGTAGCACAAACCTTCCTTCAGGGGGTACCAAATGTCATTTCCCAGCAGAATAACTCCCTACCTCACACATCTCCTGATCTCTCGATCGAGTCTGAGACCTAATTGGATGTCGCTTTCATGCTCTGCCACAGCCGCGTTCAGAAAATGCACTGTGGTTAATAGTTGACAGGGAATTAGCAGCCTTCCTCAGGACACCATCCGCACATCATTGAGTCAGTACCAAGACGAGTTTCTGCCTACATGGCCGCCCGCGGTGGTCCCTCAACATATTGAGTGGACGAAGATGTCGGCCAGTATATAGCTGTATTCTGTTCTAATAAAGATCATCGATTTTCCGTTAATGGTACTCTTTTTATGCAGATTTTCACAACCTTTTGAACACTAATTCTTGGTGTTGCTAATTCAGTGTCACATACGAGTGAAGGGAAGGAAAGCATAAATATGAAAAGACACTTTATTCAAACCATTTTAACAATTTACATTTTATAATCAAATGATTGAGACAAAATAAGAAATATTCAGAAAAAATAAAATCTCCAATTTGATATTCTGTTTATATATATATATATATATAAATAGTTATAAAACGAAGAGAAAATTTTTTATTTTTACTATACATGGGCTACAAGCTTTCGGGCTTCACGCCCTTCGACCCGTACCCGTCGAAGGGCGTGAAGCCCGAAAGCTTGTAGCCCATGTATAGTAAAAATAAAAAATTTTCTCTTCGTTTTATAACTATTTACAATTCTATAAGAGAAATTTTCATGATTCATGTTATAATCATATATATATATATATAAATATTCTTTTATAATATACACTCATGGACAATATTTAAAGAAGTAGAAATTCTTTGATATCGCCGGGTTTTTTTTTTAAGGAGACAGAGGCAATTTTGTGCACACTTGGTTATCTCGTGTGTCGTCAATAAAGGTCACTGTAATATCTTTCAGAGTTATTGTCTGAATCCCGATATAAATGATAAAAGGTACAACTTTCTCAAGTTCTTTCCATGAGTGTATGTAAGAGACATGTTGACATTCATCTTGATAATTTGATAGCCTATATCAATCAATAAATGAGTACACACACAGGCCTTTAGAGCGAAAGTGAGGCCAACAGAACGGGTAGCGCCATCTGTCTAACATAAATGGAAGCTTATGTTTAATTAGATTGATATAATTATATTTTTATTAAAAATCATTCACATATATATTCTAATATAAGAGAAATAATTGCTATAAAAAGTGTATATAGTGAAAATATTAAAAATATTTTAATGCATTAGCGCGCCATCTGTTATGAAAATTCGAAACTATTATAGACGCGTATGATCCTTTTTAAAATTAAATAATTTACTGCCCTTATTACAATGGAAAAATTAATGGAAGGGCCTGGCTCATCAGTGGTGAACCCTTCCAGCGGTTTCGTGAGTTTAATTTACTATACTGCTGTTATTTTGCATTTTTCGATCTTCCTTTTATAGTGATACTGATGCTAGACTCTTAGAATAGGTATTTTAGATAAAATAAGGACATAAGCTTTTTCTCTACAATTTCTTAATGATCTAAAAATTCACTTTGAAATTTTATCTCAATATTTGCCATTATATATCCTGTGCTCCTCCTTCATGATCAATAACCTTAACAATTCCAATGACCAGAGCTCTTAATGTTCATTTGCATCTTTTCTAATATTCTATACCTGACCCCCTTGTTTATTTTTCCTTTCTAACTTTGCTCTTACCTTTTCCTTACCTTTGCTCTAACTCTTACCTTTCCGACTTCAATGGTCATTCACAGCCAACCGAATGTCTTCATCCTCTCCACCGTCCAGTCAGCCTCTCTTGAGATAGGTATGTCAGAAAATTACGTGAAACTTTCACTTATCGCAACTAGTCTGTGGCCGTTCAGGAAGAAATAGTTCTTCTTTGGACAAATTGGTGCCTTATGTCAATTAATGAATGTATATAATCTAGATGAATTGAGAGCATTTTCCTTTCATAATACTTTTTATACAGAAATGATGATTTCACTCAAAATATTCATCGTATTGTTGCAAAGCATTTATTATATGTAGAAATATTATCAATTTTTATATTAAATTTATTTATATTTTTCTACTTTGGAAACTTCTCTCATTGCTTATCTTGTATCTTATAAATGTTTATTTTGTTTTTAGCCTTAAATAAATTGCCGTGTTATCCTGAAGTTTGTCTCTCCTAATTTTCTACGTTACAATATTTATAAACTGGAGCCAAATTAACATCAAAAATATATATTTTTTAAAGTATTGTGTTAATCCTGAAATATATTCTGCGTATCATTGGGTCAAATTCATCCAACTACACTGTGTCAAAGAGAGTCTACCTTTTGGTATCTACAGAAATTAACGCGCTGGAGCAACTTATTGTAGAGATGGTCTGTTTCATTCTGTAGAATATATATAAAAAATAATGAAGGCAAATTGTTGGAAAAGAAGGCGTCCGAAGCAGCCAATGGGAGGCCGGCGGAAGCAGCTACGGGGATGCAGCGGCAAAAATGAGAAAACAATAACAGAAGAACTTGTAAACAACTTTCGAACGCTAGAATTTGCCCAGATCTCCGATTCTTTTAGTGTAAATATTTAAATATATAATTAATTAAATAATACTTTACTTATTTTCTTAAATTGTAATAAATATAATTTTCCCTCCTGTTTTCGTCGTATATTTTAAAAGTGTTATAAGCAGCGACGCCTTAACTTTGAACCTTCAACCCCGCCGACCAAGAAAAGAGGTGAGTGACTACCTCTATAGAATTTAGATCGTCGTCACAACACAGAGTGGCGGTGAAATCGCAATATTTTTGGCATCCCACCCGGGACTTTTGAAGGTAAATTCCTGAAGAAAAAAGAAGCATTTTAAGCTGACCATTTTGGAACTCGCTTGCTAACCCTACTTGCCGCTTTGTTTACAAGATGGCGGAATAATTAATTCTACGTTTAAAGAAGAAGCGTGCTATTAACAGATCATATTTAACGAAAACATGCAATAAGATTGAAAGTGGACTTGACACGCTAATTAGAATTGATCTTGAAGAATTATTAGAACAATTGAATGAATCATTTAACGAACTTAAATTAGTGGATCACGAAATAGAAACGCTTCTTGAAACTGACGATTTAGAGAAGGAATTACAGGGCGTAGAGAAATATCGAGAGAAATATATTACTTGGAGATTTAGGGCAAATAAAAAGATTCGCCAATCAGATTTTCATGGCGAAAATATAACGAATTCGAACTCACGAATAGATGAAAATGAAATGAGACATTATGTACCTTCCTGCACGACTGTGAAACTTCCGAAATTGATGATATAGAAATTTTATGGAAATTTTAGTGAATGGCTGACGTTCTGGAATTCTTTTGATTCAGCTATTCACCAGAACAACTCACTGAACCCGATCGATAAATTTAACTATCTGAAGTCACATCTCGGCGGAACTGCACTAAACACAGTCGAAGGTTTCGCTTTATCTGCGGACAATTATGAGAAAGCTATAAAATTGCTTAAAGACAGATTTGGGCGAGAAGACATTTTGATTAGCCGACATATGAACAATTTGTTGTCAATGAGACCACTCAAAACGTCAAGCGATGTAAGAACCTTCCGCGAACTTTTTGACAACCTTTCTGTTCAAATAAGAAGTCTCGAGTCACTAAACGTGTCCATTGATGTTTACGGACAACTGTTGTGCCCGATAATAATAAAGCTTCTACCTGCAGACCTTAATTTGGAATTGAACAAAGAACTCCCGACAGGTTACGTAATTAATGACTTGATTACCTTTCTAGAAAGACAATTAACTGCACGGGAGAGGAGTTTTAGAAACGGAATTGGTACCGGGAATGAATCAACTTCTAAACCTAATTTAGTAAACAAACATCCAAAGACAAGATTCTACAATGAAAAACCAATTGCGACAGCTTCAGAACTTTTGAATTCAGTTCACAAATCGAATGAATGTGTATTTTGTGGTAAAGACAACCATGGAAGCCCTAAGTGTGACTTTGCAGCTAATATGAGTTTAAACGAAAAGAGATCACTCATGAAGAAAAAAGGCGTTTGTTATAAATGTCTTCGGCCTTCTCATTTAAGTAAATTTTGCAGAAATGTAGTCCGTTGTTCGATCTGCAACATGTCTTCCCACCTGGATGTCATGTGCACAAAACTGATTTTAGATAGAGGTGGATCTTCCAAGTCTCCAACGGTACAAGATGAAACTCTCGCCAACTTATCAACCTCCCCAGACGTCTTGTTACCTACTTTGAGAGTGACCCTCAAAGGGAACAGAACGGAGAAGACGGCACGGGCTATAATAGACACCGGATCCCAAAGATCATATATTTTACATAGCACAGCAATGGAAATGGAATACGAACAATCTAGGAGAGAGTTCTTCCGGCATTCCTTGTTTGGAGGATCGAGTACCGACGTAGTTGAACATGAGGTCTATACCATTCATTTATCTGACATCAATAATTCCTATCGCTGTGAGTTTGAAGCACTAGGTCAACCCCTTATCTGTGGAAGCATACCTCCGGTGTGTCCAAGATCATTTTTAGAAGGGAGTGAAAAACTCGACGTGTCTGATTTGAGGAGAGACCGTATAGAAGTCCTTATAGGGGCGGACATCGCCGGGAGATTGCTAACTGATGATCAGAGAAGAATCTCATCTGGACTGGTGGCAATCCGTACCAAACTAGGATGGACTGTGATGGGAAAGATTCCTCCAACGGAGGTGAGAGATGACACCAGCTCCCTTTGCGTGACCAAACTTCTATCTTTGGATCTAGAAAACTTGTGGAAATTAGATGCAATTGGAGTCTCTGACGCGGAGGTTGAGAAGACTCAGTCATTACAAGCTGAAATGGAGGAAAATTTCGCCCACACCACGACGCGAGATATTGAGGAGCGCTATGAGGTAGCTCTACCCTGGGTGCAAGAAAAAGAAATGATTCCTTCGAATAAAGACCTAGCCGAAAACCAACTAAGTTCTGTAAGAAGAAAACCTGAAGAAGTTGGAGACATGAAAGAGTATGGACAGATCTTTGAAGACTGGATGAATCAGGAGATAATCGAGTATGCCAGAGAGGATAAACTAGATGGTGTACACTACCTGCCACATCGACCAGTGTATAAAAGGAACAGTCAAACTTCTAGAATACGGCCAGTATTCAATGCGTCGGCCCGGAAGATAGGTAAACTTTCCCTGAAGGACTGTCTGGATAAGGGACCCAATTTGATAGAAATTATACCAAGACTTTTAAATAAATTCCGGAAATATGAAGTTGGTGTCTCTTCCGATATTGAGAAAGCATTTTTACAAATTGGAATAAAGGAAGAAGACCGAGATGCTGCAGTTTTCGAAATAGCAGGAGTTGATCTAACTGGGCATCTTATCTTAAAGAATAAGAAGAAAGCATGGATTGTCATTTTCACATGTGCAGTGTATAGAGGAGTTCATCTGGAACTTGTGACATCTTTGTCTATGGAAGCCTTCCTCCAAGCTTTCCGCCGATTTATTGCTCGAAGAGGCCGCCCATTCATTGTGCATTCGGATAACGGGACTAATTTCCGAGGCATGACTGATACTTTAAAGAAGATTGATTTTTCGAGATTAAAATGTGATCCCACATTGAAAAACATCACCTGGAAATTCATACCGCCTGGTGCTCCTTGGTGGGGTGGATGGTGGGAGCGTTTGATTGGAATGATGAAACAATTGCTCTTTAGGATTCTCGGTCAAACCTCCTTGGGATATGAAGAACTTTCCACGGTAAGGTGTGACGTCGAAAGCTTGATGAACACACGCCCACTGACCTACCTAACTGAAGAAAGTGAGGATCTCGCTCCATTGACACCTTCGTTGTTCTTACATGAGGTCAAAGAGGTTGGCGTTCCAGACCTGGACATGATTGATAACCAGACCCTCTCCCGCAAATATCAATATATCAAACGTGTACGAGAAGATCTTAGAGAACGATTTCGTATCGAATATTTTGGATTCCTGAAACAAGAAACGAGACGCTTGAAGACTACCATACCATTCAAGGTGGGAGACATGGTGCTCATTGGACAAGAGAGTTTAAAGAGACTACACTGGCCGTTAGCCAGAATAATCCAACTCTATCCAGGAAAAGATGGACTTGTGGGGGTTGTGAAAGTGAAAACTTCATCAGGTGATAAAATTCGACCTATTCAAAAACTCTACAATTTAGAGATAACGCCCGAGATAAGATGTCGAGACCCTCTAACGGAGCGATCTCCCACACAAGAAGTTCGATTGACAAATGAAGAGGACCCTTTGACTTCACAACAAGAGCAACATCACATTGAAACCCCGAATGTTGTGTCAAGTTACGGACGGCCCATCAAGAGACCCAACCGATTGGATCTACTGAACTTTTCCTTTCCATGTTTGAGTCGTCGAGACGCCAACTCAAAGGTGGGAGAAATGTTGGAAAAGAAGGCGTCCGAAGCAGCCAATGGGAGGCCGGCGGAAGCAGCTACGGGGATGCAGCGGCAAAAATGAGAAAACAATAACAGAAGAACTTGTAAACAACTTTCGAACGCTAGAATTTGCCCAGATCTCCGATTCTTTTAGTGTAAATATTTAAATATATAATTAATTAAATAATACTTTACTTATTTTCTTAAATTGTAATAAATATAATTTTCCCTCCTGTTTTCGTCGTATATTTTAAAAGTGTTATAAGCAGCGACGCCTTAACTTTGAACCTTCAACCCCGCCGACCAAGAATAGAGGTGAGTGACTACCTCTATAGAATTTAGATCGTCGTCACAACACAGAGTGGCGGTGAAATCGCAATACATATCCTGACCAAAAACACATATGCTTTTTTATGGCAGAGCGCCATCTATATATATTGTAACATGGATGAAAAGGCCAAGATTCCAGAGTAAAGTTGGGGAAAGAGGAGTGGATTCTAGCTGCCATGTGTGAGACCCCAAAAACGGTATTTCAGCGTGAGGGAGGAGAGTCTGGTCACATCTGCGGCATGTATAAGACGTGAGGAGTTGTCACCGGGCGTGTGGATGGTCCTGCAAGGCAGTGCCAGGAGAGCCTGAGTTCGGAGCGGCCTACAAGGCGATGTAGTCCAGGCTGGACGTGTATAGTGTGGAGCGGAAGGTTTCACAAGAGTGACATTCACGGCGCCATGGATTCTTCTGAAGGGGTGGTTGAAGGCTAGTCCCATGTTGTATTCCTTCTGTTCAGTTAGACATAATAAAGCGATAACTTTTGCTGCATCCTTTCGAACTGACATGTGTATCTTTGTGGCATCCTGATTAGACAAAGAGCACGAACAGCGTCCGGGTACGACGTAACAATTTTATCCCCCATGGCTGATGTGACTGATAAGCAAAAAAAAAAAAAATAGATCGGACCCTACGCTCATTTGAGGTGCATTTACGGTTGTATAGGAAACGAGGTAACTTGTTGAATAAAATGTAGAAGGTGGGCAATGGGCTATGGATATGTCCGATATAGGCGAGAGTTATCATATGAAAAAGTCATTTGAAACGTTGTTCATGAATAGAGAGAACAATGGTAAAATTTCAATTGAATGAAAATTTCAATAAGTAATTTTAATTAGTTATTTATTTAGGTCACCCAGTAGGTTCCTGGAGCCACCACGTACAGAAGTCACCAACTACCCGGGCTGTCCTTCTGACACTTAAGTCTTCTTGGTTTTATTTACAATGTCAGTGGAAGTCCAATTCATGAGGTGGCGCCAGGGAGATTTATTTCTTGAAAGAAGTATTTATAAACTATATAACAAACATATACACGCAAAGCGTTATTAAGATACACACACACTCGAGCGTGCGGCCACGCTTTCGCGAGCTCCGGCGTTTTTCGCCTTTAGAGTGCGTGTGGGGAGCGCTTAACCTGGCAAGTGTGGTACTGGCGGAGAGCTCAGGATGTGCTGAAGAAGTGCCTGAAAGGCCCAGCATCCTGCTACAAACAGGCGAGGAACTATCGCCAAAATACGAAAATATTAAGAAAACGAATGAAATTTCTTCTGAATATCAAAATTATGCAAAGTCGCCGGCAGGCGACATGCATGTAAATCTGGCTGCCGCGCGTGGTGACGTCACGGCGCCACCGACTGCTGCTACGGGGCTCAACTGGGCCGACAGCGAGATGGCGGAGGTGGACGCCAATGACGACTACACCGTCGTGAAGAGCAAGAAAAGGCGCCTCTCTTCAACACCTGAGCACGCCGCAAAGCAGCCAAGCAGGCCTGCTGAGAAACGCGGCCCCCAGCAGCAGAAGCGGACAACAGGGCCGAGGTCAATGCCGCCCCAGGAAATCAAGGCAACGCGCGCCAACATCGACGACGCCAAGACGAGGCAGGCCACTACCAACCACGAGAACTACATCTTCGTGGAGCTGTGCCCTGACATCCCGGACTACTCCTACCTCCGGGCAATGGGTGTTAAAAGTCTTGACATATAGTATGTAAATATCTTTTTGAATGTATGTCTAGGAATGTAGATTTCTATTGAATGTATAAATTATTATGTAAATTTCCTTTTGAATGTATATAACTTAGCCATGTTGTCTAAATAAAGAGTTTCTTTTTAGTAGAGCAGAAGAGCTTTACAGGTGTAGCCGCTGGTTTTGTCTTCCTTATTTTCTTTCTTGCTTGATCACCCGAGGCAGCCCAAACAATATCAAGACTTTGGGTAAAAGTTTTACTTGTTAAGGGAGGTTTCTTTGATTTGACCTCTCATACCTTAACATTTTGTGGCGTCCCCGGGTGGGCTGCGTGGGCTGGTCAAGCAGAGGAAGTATTAGCCTGCCGAGTAGCTGAGGAAGTATTGGCCTGCCGTGTAGCAGAGGAAGTATTATCCTGCCGAGTAGCAGAGGAAGTATTAGCCTGCCGAGTAGCAGAGGAAGTATTAGCCTGCCGAGTAGCAGAGGAAGTATTAGCCTGCCGAGTAGCAGAGGAAGCATTAGCCTGCCGAGTAGCAGAGGAAATATTAGCCTGCCGAGTAGCAGAGGAAGTATTGGAGCCTGCCGAGTAGCAGAGGAAGTATTGGAGCCTGCCGATTAGCAGAGGAAGTATTAGAGCCTGCCGAGTAGCAGAGGAAGTATTGGAGCCTGCCGAGTAGCAGAGGAAGTAGGAGAGCCTGCCGAGTAGCAGAGGGAGAGTGAGAATCTGCGGAGCTCAAGGGAAAAGTGAAGCTCAAGGTTTAAAGGAGCTCAAAAAGCCCTTTGTTAAAGGTTAAAGGGAGCTCAAGGGAAAAGTGAAGCTCAAGTAAGGATAAAGAAGTTGAAGAGGCTCAAGTAAGGATAAAGAAGTTGAAGGAGCTCAAAGGCAAAGAAGTTGAGGGAGCTCAAAGGCAAAGAAGTTGAAGAAGCTCAGGGGAAAAGAGGTTGAAGAAGCTCAAGATAAATCTAGGAAGACAAGACTAAAGCTAGCGAGGTGGAATGGAGGAGGTGAACAGGAGACGTCGTAGGGCGGTGAGAAGTAACTTTACAAAATTAATTAATGATTTAAATATCGAACTGAAAGAGCCTTCAATTGATAGTATAAGGGTGGATGCAAAATTCGATAGGATAGAGGTTCTCTATGTAGAACTTACGAATCTAAACGAGCTATGCCAGTTAGTCATATTGGCCAAAGATGAGGCTACTGACGAAGAGGTCGATAGGGAATTTGAGGAGTGTGAAATTTACATAATGGAAAGATTTTATTTAAAGGCTAGAATTCGCGTTATGCGTGAGCGGGAAAGGGATGCTCAGGCCAAGACTTCTCAAATTCCACCAGGGGCGTCTAGTGCCTCTCCGAATTCAGATACCGATAATCAGAAGGTTATCAAACTTCAGACTACTTCTACGTCTCTATCGAAAAGCCCGGAAGAGTCTATGAAAGATGAAATTGAAGGTGTGGAAAAAGAGGATTCTGTAAAAACTGCTAGAGCTACGGATGTGAAGCCTGCTCTAGCTAAAGCTAGAATGCTAAAGGAAGCTTGTTCTGCTCCCTCTATAATAAATATTGAATATGAGGGCAAAAAAGGTGCTGTGAGTGCTATTAAATAAAAGGAATTGAATGCGGCAGTTGAAGGCGGTGAAGGGAAGGAAACAGAAGCGGCAGTTAAATGCAATGAAGTGAAGGATTCTGAAACTGCAGTTGATAGCTTTGTAGGTGTGAAGGAAGCTGAGGCTAAAGACAAAGCAAAGGAAGCGGAAGCAAAACCCGATAAAGTGAATTCTAAAGACGGAGATAAGGGAGATGAAGTAAAAGAATCTGAAGGTCAAAAAGCAGGAGATGAAGGCGACGGAAAAAAGGATTCTGAAGCGGTGCCAAAGGGCGAAGGAATGAAGGATTCTGAAGCGGAGCCTAAGGGCGACGGAGTAAATGATTCTGAAGCGAAGCCTAAGGGCGACGGAGTAAATGATTCTGAAGCGAAGCCTAAGGGCGACGGAGTAAATGATTCTGAAGCGGAGCCTGAGGGCGAAGGTGTAAAGGATTCTGAAGCGAAGCCTAAGGGCGATGGAGTGAAGGATTCTGGAACGGCAATTAAAGGTTATGAACCGGTGAACAATTCTAGAGCAGCAGCTGAAGGCGCTGATCAAGTGACGATTTCAGATGATGAAACTGAATCGATTGATGATAATGAGGAAAATGAGGAAAGAGTTGTCAAAGTTCCAGCATCGAGGAAATTGGTGAAAGCAAGAATAACTGGAGATACGGAATCTAAAATAAAGGATAATTATAGGGAAACAGAATCCCAAGATTTGAAAATTATAAATAAATCTGATTATGCAGAGACTAAGGACGATAAATACAACGAGGGAAAAGATCATGATAGAAATGAAGCGAAAAATATAGATGTAGAACAAGGTACTGATTCAAAGGTGGGAGAAGAGTTAGATGAAGAACAGGGTACTGATTCAAAGGTGGGAGAAGAGTTAGATGTAGAACAGGGTACTGATTCAAATGTGGAAGAAAAGCTAGATGCAGAACAGGGTACAGATTCAAAGGTGGGAGAAAAAAAATAGTGATTCAAAGGATTGGTTGAAGGAGGGGTTCATCGAAGGAATTAATGAAAATCCACCTGAAGTAAAAGGACACTATTTGTCTGGTCACCTTTTGTTAAGGAGTGAGTCCAAAACGACGCCTATACTGCTAGTATTTGACAACGCTTCCTGTCGGGGACACGTCGGACTCGCCTTAAGACGGTATTTGAAGAGGAGACCCAATCTAATGAGGAGAATCCCGGAGATAAGGATAAAATTTCGGGAGAATAAGTTCGGAATTTTGGCCGACATAGGAAGATATTTCAAAATGATATCCATTGAGGAGCATGATTGGGACTACCTCAGATTTATTTGGAAGAAGAGGATGGACGCTTATGGGGCAATCTCCGGTGGTGTGTGGAATAGGCCTCAAGAGAGGCGCCATTATTTACCGCATAGGCCGGTATTCAGGGTTGATGGTAAGACGACACCTCTCCGTCCTGTTTTCGATTCCTCCTGCAGATCGTTTAACGGCCTTTCTCTGAATGACTATCTAGAAAAGAAACCAATGCCAGATGCTTCCAAGGCTGATTCCGAGAGGGCCTCTGCCATTTCCTCCCAAAGCAAGAAGTCAAAGGATAAAATCTATAGACCTGGATGTTGAGGCCATGGTGTGCAGTCTTTCAGTAACAGAGCTGGACAACCTCTTAGAGAGAGAGAGGGCAAGATGGTGGCTCAGGACAAGCTTGAGAGGGAGAGGGTGGATGCCAAAAACTCCATGGAGGAATATATATACGAGATGAGGGCAGGCCTGGAAGAGTTGTACAGGCCTTACGTGACAGAGAGTGACCGGAGTCACATAATGAATGTCTTGAGGAAGAAAGAGAACTGGTTCTATGACGAGGGAGAGAACCAGATCAAGAGTGGCTATGTTGCCAGGGTGGACGGGCTCAAGGGAAATTGGAGACCCGGTGGTGAGGTGAGTGGGGAGTATATTGAGAGGTAGCCTGCGCTGGAGGAGCTGGGAAGGGTTTTGCAGCAGGTGCGCAGGGCTCTAGATATGTACGCAGCCAAGGATCCTGTGTACGATCACCTAGATGCAAAAGAAGACGGAGAAGGTGCAGCAGTGTGCCGAGGAGAAGATGGCCTTCCTGGATAAGAGCCTGGGCTCCCTGCAAAGGTGTCCCACCTACCAGGATCCCCCCATCACGGTGGAACGGATTTTTTCTTTCTTGTTTTACAAAAAAGAAAGGTGGGGGTATGTTAAAAGTCATGACATATAGTATGTAAATATCTTTTTGAATGTATGACTAGGAATGTAGATTTCTATTGAATGTATAAATTATTATGTAAATTTCCTTTTGAATGTATATAACTTAGCCATATTGTCTAAATAAAGAGTTTCTTTTTAGTAGAGCAGAAGAGCTTTACAGGTGTAGCCGCTGGTTTTGTCTTCCTTATTTTCTTTCTTGCTTGATCACCCGAGGCAGCCCAAACAATATCAAGACTTTGGGTAAAAGTTTTACTTGTTAAGGGAGGTTTCTTTGATTTGACCTCTCATACCTTAACAATGGGCAACCTGGTCGGAGGGCCCACAAATATCACACAATTTAATAGGATGAACGGCCACTACATCGTGGGCCTCGCGAGCAAGAACCTTGCGAGCCGTCTGGTGGAGGAGGGTCTGAACATCGAGGAAACACTCCTCAAGGTCTTCCCCTTCCGCAAGAGGGCCGAGAGGATAATCGTGGCCAATCTCCCCGGCTTTGTAGAGGACGCCACCATCGTGCAGGCCCTGCGTAAATATGGAGACATCACCTCCATCGCCCGCATCATGATCAAAATAGGGGAGTACGCCTTCAGCGACGGCCGCCGGGAGGCGTTCATCCTGCTCCACGAGGGCGTAAGGCTGGAGACGCTGCCCACCCGACTGACCATCCAGTCCAAGGGAGACACCCTGTCGGCCTTCCTCTCTTTTGGAATCAAGTGTTCCAAATGCGGTAAGCAGGGCCACCGCAGAGCCAACTGCCCAGCGCTCGCCAGGCAAGGGAACGGCAGCCCCAGGCAAGCAGCGTCTCCCACCGACGCAAGGCCCCTCCCCCTCCTCCTCCTCAGCAGCCAAGGAGGCCGACACCTGCGCCCGCAACACCGGCGTCCCCTGTCCAACCGGCGAAGACATCAACCGAGGCTCCAGCGATCCCCTCGGCGCCCCATCCTGCCGAACCGAAGGATCTTGCCCAGCCCGCCCCTGTTGCCCTCCCTGCTCCTATGGCTGCCCCGCGGCCCCTCGAGCCCGCGATCCTTCCGCTCAACATCGAGATGTCGGAGGAGGAGCCGACCTCAACTCCCTCCACGCCTTCCAAGAGAAAACCTGCAATCGTCCAGCTGCGGGAGCACCTCGAGAAGATCCCCTCCATTGCCATCGACCACTCCGGGCTGCTCGGCCTAGACTGGGAGGACGCACAGAAGCTCTTCGCCTCTCCAACAAACATGAAGAAGCGAGTGCCCTCGCTGCTAGAAGCACAAGTCGTCGCCTTCACTGAGCTGGCCAAAACCATCATGGCCTCGTGCCCTAACTCAAACATCCTTGTCTACAAGACCCTCCAGAAGACCAGGACGGCGCTGCTTGTAGGACGGCCCAAATGAGTTACCGCGTCGCCAGCATTAACGCGCGAGGGCTCGCCACTCGGGGAAGGAGCCTTGCCCTATGTCATCTCCTCAGGCAACATCGCGTGGACATCGCGTTTGTCCAGGAGACAAACGCATATCATGTGGGCAGCGGCCAAGACTCTGCCTCGGCTACAACGCTGTTGTATTGGCCCATCCCGTAACCATCTCGGGATCTGGACTCACCTGCGTCTTCGGGCCAGGCGTAGCGGTGCTACAACAGCGCATCCTGTGGCCGGGCCACATCGCCTTGGCAACCATAGATGTCCACGGCGAGGAGATGACGGCCATCACAGTTCATCTGGCGCATGGACCCCGAGAGAGAAATCAACAACTAGAGCTCCTAGCGGCGACAGCGGCACAGGAGGAGGAGGGAGCCTGCTGGATCATCGGCGATTTCAACATCAGGGATCGGGGCCCCTCATCATCATCATCGTCGGATGCCCTCGCCGCTCTACTGGACCTGGCCGCGCTGGTCGACGTGGCCACCCAGTTCGACGCCGCCCACCTGCCCACCAGAGTCGCCAGGCACGGCGACCAAGTCGAATCCAGCCGCCTGGACCGGATCCTCGTTCCTGCTGGAGTCCTGGATCGCGTGTCCATCTACGCGACCAGCCACTACCACCTCTCGGACCACCGCCTCGTGCTGCTCCATGTGGGCCCGCCCACCGCCGTCTCCTCCCCCACCCAGCCTCGCTTGGCCGCGATGCTCCGCTCGGGCCTCGTTCTCGATCATCTGGTTGGCTACATCCGGGAGCTCGAGGAAGAAATGGCGCACGATGACGACGACAGGACCCTATGGGACAGGTGGACCACCATCAAAGCGGGACTGCTGACGGAGGCCAGATCCCTGCACGATCCGCGCCACGCTGCCAGCGACAGCTACATCTACAGGGCAAGGCGCTATATCGCGGCGCAGCTCGAGGCCTCCTCCATCCGGGCCGACTATCCATCGCTGCCGGACCTAGCACGCGCCATCCGCCTCCGACGCCCGGTCAGCGTCATCAGGGACGAGCAGGATAACATCATCGAGGGCCCCGAGCTTCGGCGGAGGGCGTTCGCGACCTTCCAGCCCCGCTTCGCCCGTCCCACCAGCGATCCAGCTGGGGGAGCTGCCTTCATCGCCAGCAGCGCGCCCACCATCACCCGCGAGCTGAGTGGGGAGGACCCGCTCCACCGGCCGGACATCAGCCCCAGCGAGATCGCCAACGCCATCGAGCACCTCCCTCGCGGAAAGGCCCCCGTCTGGGATGGCTTGTCGTGCGAGCTCCTCGTCGCCTTCAGCGAGGACTTCTTCGCGGAAGCTCTGGCCCGGGTGTTCGCGGCATCACGGCTCCGCGGTACCCTGCCTCCGTCGACGCGGCGCAGCTCCATTTGCATCGTGCCCAAGGCCCGCGGAGGTCGCGGCCTTGATGGCTACAGGCCCGTCGCGCTGCCTTCGGCCGACTACAGGGTCCTGGCCGCCATTCTTCAACGGCGCCTCAAGCCCCACCTGCGGACCCTTGTGCTGGAATGCCAGACTTACGCCGTCCCCGGGAGGTCCCCGTCATGGAACATCGCCATGGTGACGGACGCCGTCGAGGAGGCCACCGCCTTGGGCTCGCCGCTGGCTGTCATGGGCGTAGACCTGGAGTCCGCCTTTGATTAATTAGACCGCAGCTTCGTGGAGTCCCTGCTAACGTCCCTCCGCCTCCCGCCGGCCTTCAGGGCCTAGATCAATATCCTCTACGCCGGGGCGGACGCCACGATCAAGGCCGGAGGCTTTTACACCACCGCCTTCCCCCTCCTCAACGGCCTAAGGCAGGGTTGCGCCGTGAGCGCCGCACTTTTTAGCATCGCCACGGGGCCGCTGCTACGTCGCCTGGAGTTGACCCTCGGCGTGGGCAACGTCACCGCCTACGCCGACGACATCGTCCTCCTTTTACATCGCGACGAGGACTTCGAGCGGGTGGCGACCGTCTTCGAAGACTATAAGCAGGCCTCCGGAGTTGGCGTGAACCTCCGAAAGAGCGCTGGCCTCTGGTACGGCGCCTGGCGCAACCGCGGCGACTCCCCTCTCGGCGCCTCCTGGTCGACCTCCTCCATCAGGGTCCTCGGGCTCGACATCGCCCCCAGGAGCACCGTCGTCCACCGGGAGCAGCATCTCCTGGCCCTCCTGGAGACTGCATGCCGCAGATGGACGCCCTTCACCCGCGGCCTCTCCCTCGTCGGGCGAGCAAGAGCGGCGAACAGGCTGGTGGGCTCCGTCATCCAGCACCACCTGCATGGCTATTTACCATCACCCCCGACCATCGCCAAGCTGCAGGCCCAACTGGCGAGATTCGTCTGGGGACAGGACCACTCGGCGTGGCTTCCCGCCGATGTCATGGCGAGGCCAGTTGCCATCGGAGGCCTCGGCCTCCTCGACCTCGCGACCCAGCTCCAGCTCGCCTGCCTCAAGGGGGTGCAGGTCGCGCTCCGCGGGGGCAGAAATGCCTTCAGCTGGCTGGTAGAAAGCGGTGAGGCCTGGATCCACCCTCCACCGGACGGCACCCGTCTCCAGCCCCGCCGTCTCCGGCTGCTGAAGCTGTGAGAGGAGGCCTCCAACATCCTGGGCCTCAACCACCGGGCGCTCTCCACGGCTCAGCTGCTGGACCTCCCCATCATCGGCGGCTGCCGGTTCGGCGTTCTCGGAGGTCAGCCCCCGCCCGCTGGCGCGGAGCCCGAGTCCGGGACTCACCGTGGAGGAACATCTCATCGTCCGCCCAACGCGCTCGGCCCTGGCTGACGCCGCGACCCTGGGCGCCTTCTGTCGGAGGCTGACCTCCGAGAACGCCGTGGGCTTCGGGGCGGAGTCCACGCCTTCTTCCAGTTCCCTAGCTGCGGGTGTGGTGCTGCGAGGGACGGCTACGCCGTTCCTCAACGGCCTCACGACCCACTCGGCCCGACGGGCCCTGGATCGCCCGTGCCTCGCCGCCACGCCCATCTCCAGATTCCTGGCGAGATGGACGCCCACCATCAATCCACCATCCAGGATCGACTGGGCCTCACTGCGGCGCTGCGCCTACTCGGGCCACGAGGCCGACGCGGCCCTCAAGTTGGCCCTCCACGCCTTGCCCCATCTGGCCCATCCTGCCTCGGTCGGCCCCTCCTGTCCTGCCTGCGGGTCAATCGACCGCTCCCTCAGCCACCGTTACTGGTGCTGTCCCTCCATCAGGCCCCTCATTAGAGAGGCCTTCAACATCATAGGGCGGCCCCCCTGACCTGCAGGCTTGGATCTTCGGCGGGTCCGGCCTTGAGGACGACGCCCTTTCCATCCTGGCGTCGGCAAAGTTGCGAATCTATCGCTACTTTGTCCAGGTTGGGCTTGGAGAAGCGGTGGAGGACCCGCTCATCGCCTGGTCCAGGACCCTCCAGCGCCGAGGTCTCCTTCCTTTATCCCCCTTGTAAATTTGTATCATATATGTATATATTTAATTCTTCATGTAATATATTTCTTTTCTTCTCTTTCTCTCTCTCGTTGCTAAAATGATGTAAAATTGTCTAGAAGACAATAAATAATTTTTAATTGTCATTGTCACACACACACCATCGGTCTTATACAGATTCACCGCAGGAAGAAAGGAAGCCTAGATGGAGCTCCTGTACTCCAGACAGCGCAGTACCCATCAACAGCCTACAGGTCCGACACATGTCCAGTGGCCAAATGTTCCATTGTGCATACGTCATGGTTAGCATATCACTGAACAGCCTAGTGTGGAATCATCCGCGTCCTAGTCTTCGCATTCCTTATCCAAATGGACCACGACATTGATAACAAATATATACATATTAAATGAACCTCCTCCCTAATATATTTATGTATGCAAAATAGGTGACGCTTTATTTATACAGTTGAATAAAACAATCACACATGCCATAAAATTAGTTATGAATATAATTTAATCTTATTGAGGGCATGAGATGATGCTCAGCTCCCTGAGGAAACGTGAAAGAGTTGGTTTGATGACTGGTTTCGAAGGATGCAGAAGTGTATTGATTGCGGTGGAAAATATTTTGAAAATTCTAAATAATAGAGTCATATTGCAAAATTTTCCTAGCGCCCAATGTATATACAAAGAATATAAATATAATGAATGGATGCCGAAAAATATGACCGAATGTATTAAAAATACAGTTTTTTGAAAATACGAGAGTAGTGATTGGATAATTAATTTTAAAGGATGGCATTTGTATTCCACAGGAAAGGTGAAATTCAATCTCCTTTATCTCTCTTAATCATGAAAACTTAGTCATATCAAACTTTAGTTCTGCAAATGGTATTTATAGCCACTGTACAATAAACGGAAAACTGAGTTTGCTCTCATTTGTCTCTAAGAATTCTGTTGATTTTCAATTTTTGAATTTGTAGGATTAAAACTCTTGAAATCACGATCATTAAAAAACAAAAATAAACATTAAGAGGAGCTTCTTGTGTAAATTTCTTTAATACCGCAAGCTTTCGAACAAAACGTTCTTCAACGGGCGTGGATAGTAAAACCGTACTAACAAATTATTAAGCTCTCCTTAGTATCTTTATATAAGCCTTTCGTTTTTACTCTCTAGTTTTCATTTTTTTACGTAACCTACATTTTCTTAGTGAACAAAGAATTATAAATGAAGTGTCCAATAGTATACTGCTAGCAACTACCATGTTTTCTCCTTTCCAATCTAGTATGTGAAGATGATTCCAAACTTCCTATTTTTGGATGGATTCCCGTGTGACCCATCTTTTCATGCCGTTTCCTTGCTTCATATTTGAGCAGCAGAGGTAGCTAAGTGATATATTGTGCGGACAACTAGAGGCCGTGTTAGAATCCTATAAATATCAATTTAATGTTTTGATATCCTATGACCTAAACGAGCCCAATCCCACCAGTGAGTGGAAGTAACCAAACTGAGCTCTATCACTGTGTAAGTACAAGTATACTTTCTTTCTTATAGGGCAATGACGTGACATCTATATTTAAGTAAAATAAATAAATTAAACACGTAAGTTTATTTAACATATAAAATAATCTTCTTGTGTCCATATTGTGACGAAGTGAGGGCTTGGATCATTAGTGGTGAACCCTCCCAGCGGTTTCGTCAATTTAATCAACCATACCGCCCCTTCAAAGCTCTAACACGGTATTGGACTTTTCTGCTTATATACGCTGCATTTAAATGTGGAATTTTAGAAACGGACTTCAACCAATCCATTACAGTAAGGTCAGTAGAAGTTTATTTTATATATAGAGGTATTAAATATTTTCTTTTTTTCTCTAATATATACATATACTTTATTTCTACCTGTGTAGCCGCATGTCGAAACACTCTAATTACCAGCGATTATTATCATGGCTGGTATAACATGTATTTGTGGTAATTTATGTAAACACACAGCGCCTTCTATCTGTGAAAAATGTGAATTTATCATACCTGTCATCGCGAATTATTTCGTTTATATTAAAAGAAAGATGCTTTGTGGTTAAATAATATTGCTTAAACAGGTTGATGCGTGCTCGAAGCAAATATTATGTCCATATAATTTATAAAAAAAACAAAAACATATTTCATTAATTAATTTGAACACCATTGAGGTAATTAAACATCAAACTCTGTTATTAAATCAGCATAATGAATAAGAGTGCGGTCTGTTCGATCAAATTGATGGAAGGATTGAGACTATTGCTTCCTCAAAAAATTTTAAAACATCCACTCTGTGTATAGAAATTTGACTTGGTAAAATAGAACAAAATATTATTGTTATTAATGTTATAAAATTCGTAATTTCTCCATTGTGATAGGCTGTAAAGTGGAACTTGTTACAAACCATTATTATTTTTAAAAGCCTCTATTTAACTTGCTTCCATATATATTTCTGTCTGATCACAAACCTTGACGTCAATTTTCAATATACCTCTCGACCACATGAAATTTTGTACACCTTTTAAACCCCGATGACCATTAAAGTTTAATAATTTTTAGACATTTGTCAGAATTGCCAAGAACTGACAAATAAGGTATAATTTTGAGATTTTTTCATAGTATATGAATATAAAATGACAAAAATATTTTAAAAAACCATTATATTTTCAAAATGTATTGCAAGAAATAAACTAGTGAATGAAAAAGAAAGTGAATAGTTGGTCTAAATTTGAGATATAATACATAAACTATAGGAAAAAAGAGCATCACAATTTAAAAGTACTGTCTAAAAAAGTTAGCTGTGGATGATCTAGTGCTGAATAATTCAGCGTTTTCTCTATTATATAGATATATTCCATGATAAATGAATAAACAAAAATCCCCAAATCATGAAATACTGTCAAAATTTGAAATATATTAGATATGAGATATAAATATTGATTTGCGAAAATAAAACATAGAACAATGTTATATACAAAATGGATAGAACTTTATATTAGTAAACTTGGTTCCATTTAGAATCAGATTTTCGAAAAGGGTCGGCCATATCAATTTTTATCCCAACAAAAATATTTTAAGATGTATTACAATTTCAATATACCCTTCCCTCTCCTTACTGAATATCCCCTTACTCCTACCTACTAAATTTCCCGTGCCCATTCCACACTAAAAATTCCCTACTCCCCTTCTACCAATATAGTCCCCCATCCTACCTAAATACCCCTTTCCCTCCTACCTATATAGTCCCTCCTCCTACCTTAATAGGCCCCCCTCCCTCCTACCTGAATATTCCCCCCTCCCTCCTACCTAAATAGGCCCCCTCCCTCCTACCTAAATAGGCCCCCCTCCCTCCTACCTAAATAGGCCCCCCTCCCTCCTACCTAAATAGTCCCCCCCCCCTCCTACCTAAATAGTCCCCCCTCCCTCCTACCTTAATAGGCCCCCCTCCCTCCTACCTAAATAGGCCCCCCTCCCTCCTACCTAAATAGACCCCCCTCCCTCCTACCTAAATAGTCCCCCCCTCCCTCCTACCTAAATAGTCCCCCCCTCCTACCTAAATAGTCTCCCTCCCTCCTACCTAAATAGTCCCCTCCCCTCCTACCTAAATAGGCCCCCCTCCCTCCTACCTAAATAGTCCCCCCTCCCTCCTACCTTAATAGGACCCCCTCCCTCCTACCTGAATAGTCCCCTCTCCCTCCTACCTAAATAGTCCCCCTTCCTCTAGCAAATAAAATATTTTTTGCACAACTGAGACTCCTTTGGACGATCTTCCCAGAAAATCGTTCAAAGCGCTGGAAGATTGATTTGACTCTAACTTGCGAGCTGTGTAAAAACATAACCCAAGACGGAATTATGCATATAATATTTGGATGCTCTTGCTTAGAGAAACAGAGGAAAGAAATTTTGGGTGACTTACTCTGTTCTCAACCTGACTGCCAACAAATTTGCAGCTGGATGAACACACTGATGGTTGATCAGGGTCTCTCCCTCGGTTTATATAAATTCTACAAGGCCGCAGTCAATGTCCGTTGGAGAATAATTGAATCGCCGAATGCCGTGGTTTGCTTGGAGGAGGAAAGCGAAGATTGAATGCGGCTGATTCCACACTAGCCCTCTCAATGATATCCTAACCTTGACATATTCTAAACATTGGTACTTTAATTTAAATATTTAATCATGTATGGTTCCTTTTGCTCTGTATGTTTATTTTTTTGTATATATGGCTAAATTTATTTTGTTTTTTTTCTTTCTTCTCTCTTTTCTTTTTCCTTATTACTTCTTGTATTCTAGTTTTTACTTTTGAAATATCTTCCTTTGCTAAATCCCGTAGAGGGGAATCATGTATAAGGCTGGATGCCCAAAAAAAAAGGCTTGTGTGAGTGTGTGTGTGTGAAAAATGTGAATTTATCATACCTGTCATAGCGATTTATTTTGTTTATATTAAAGGAAAGATGCTTTGTGGTTAAATAATATTGCTTAAACAGGTTGATACTTGCTCGAAGCAAATTTTATGTCCATATAATTTATAAAAAAAAACAAAAACATATTTCATTAATTAATTTGAACACCATTGAGGTAATTAAACATCAAACTCTGTTATTAAATCAGCATAATGAATAAGAGTGCGGTCTGTTCGATCAAATTGATGGAAGTATTGAGACTATTGCTTCCTCAAAAAATTTTAAAACATCCACTCTGTGTATAGAAATTTGACTTGGTAAAATAGAACAAAATATTATTGTTATTAATGTTATAAAATTCGTAATTTCTCCATTGTGATAGGCTGTAAAGTGGAACTTGTTACAAACCATTATTATTTTTAAAAGCCTCTATTTAACTTGCTTCCATATATATTTCTGTCTGATCACAAACCTTGACGTCAATTTTCAATATACCTCTCGACCACATGAAATTTTGTACACCTTTTAAACCCCGATGACCATTAAAGTTTAATAATTTTTAGACATTTGTCAGAATTGCCAAGAACTGACAAATAAGGTATAATTTTGAGATTTTTTCATAGTATATGAATATAAAATGTCACAAATATTTAAAAAGAAAAACATATTTTCAAAATGTATTGCAAGAAATAAACTAGTGAATGAAAAAGAAAAGTAAATGGTTGGTCTAAATTTGAGATATAATACATAAAATATAGGAAAAAAGAGCATCACAATTTAAAAGTACTGTCTAAAAAAGTTAGCTGTGGATGATCTAGTGCTGAATAATTCAGCGTTTTCTCTATTATATAGATATATTCCATGATAAATGAATAAACAAAAATCCACAAATCATGAAATACTGTCAAAATTTGAAATTTATTAGATATGAGATATAAATATTGATTTGCGAAAAAAAAAAACTTATAACAATGTTATATACAAAATAGATAAAACTTTATATTTTAGTAAATTTGTTTCCATTTAGAATAAGATTTTTGAAAAGGATCGGCCATATCAATTTTTATCCCAACAAAAATATTTTGAGATGTATTACAATTTCAATATACCCTTCCCTCTCCTTACTGAATATCCCCTCACTCCTACCTACTGAATTTCCCGTGCCCATTCCACACTAAAAATTCCCTACTCAACTTCTACCAATATAGTCCCCCCTCCTACCTAAATACCCCCCTCCCTCCTACCTTAATAGGCCCCCTCCCTCCTACCTAAATAGTCCCCCCTCCCTCCTACCTAAATAGGCCCCCCTCCCTCCAACCTGAATAGCCCCCCCTCCCTCCTACCTAAATAGTCCCCCCTCCCTCCTACCTAAATAGTCCCCCCTCCCTCCTACCTTAATAGGCCCCCTCCCTCCTACCTGAATAGTCCCCCCTACCTCCTACCTGAATAGCCCCCCTCCCTCCTACCTAAATAGGCCCCCCTCCCTCCTACCTAAATAGGCCCCCTTCCCTCCTACCTAAATAGACCCCCCTCCCTCCTACCTAAATAGGCCCCCTCCCTCCTACCTAAATAGGCCCCCTTCCCTCCTACCTAAATAGGCCCCCCTCCCTCCTACCTAAATAGGCCCCCCTCCCTCCTACCTAAATAGGCCCCCCTCCCTCCAACCTGAATAGCCACCCCTCCCTCCTACCTAAATAGTCCCCCCTCCGTCCTTCCTTAATAGGCCCCCCTACCTCCTACCTAAATAGCCCCCCCCCTACCTCCTACCTAAATAGGCCCCCCTCCCTCCTACCTAAATAGGCCCCCCTCCCTCCTACCTAAATAGACCCCCCTCCCTCCTACCTAAATAGACCCCCTCCCTCCTACCTAAATAGGCCCCCTCCCTCCTACCCAAATAGTCCCCTCTCCCTCCTACCTAAATGAGCCCCCCTCCCTCCTACCTAAATAATCCCCCCTCCCTCCTACCTAAATAGTCCCCCCTCCCTCCTACCTAAATAGTTCCCCCTCCCTCCTACCTAAATAGGCCCCCCTCCCTCCTACCTAAATAATCCCCCTCCCTCCTACCTAAATAGTCCCCCCTCCCTCCTAACTAAATAGTCCCCCCTCCCTCCTAACTAAATAGCCCCCTCCCTCCTACCTAAATAGCCCCCCCTCCCTCCTACCTGAATAGTCCTCCCTCCCTCCTACCTGAATAGTACCCCCTCCCTCCTACCTAAATAGTCCCCCCTCCCTCCTACCTAAATAGCCCCCCTCCCTCCTACCTGAATAGCCCCCCTCCCTCCTACCTGAATAGTCCCCCCTCCCTCCTACCTAAATAGGCCCCCCCCTACCTCCTACCTAAATAGGCCCCCCTCCCTCCTACCTAAATAGGCCCCCTCCCTCCTACCTAAATAGACCCCCCCTCCCTCCTACCTAAATAGACCCCCTCCCTCCTACCTAAATAGGCCCCCCTCCCTCCTACCTAAATAGTCCCCTCTCCCTCCTTCCTAAATGAGCCCCCCTCCCTCCTACCTAAATAATCCCCCCTCTCTCCTACCTAAATAGTCCCCCCTCCCTCCTACCTAAATAGTCCCCCCTCCCTCCTACCTAAATAGGCCCCCCTCCCTCCTACCTAAATAATCCCCCTCCCTCCTACCTAAATAGTCCCCATCCCTCCTAACTAAATAGTACCCATCCCTCCTAACTAAATAGCCCCCTCCCTCCTACCTAAATAGCCCCCCCTCCCTCCTACCTGAATAGTCCTCCCTCCCTCCTACCTGAATAGTCCCCCCTCCCTCCTAACTAAATAGGCCCCCCCTCCCTCCAACCTGAATAGCCCCCCCTCCCTCCGACCTGAATAGTCCCCCCTCCCTCCTACCTGAATAGGCCCCCCTCCCTCCTACCTGAATAGGCCACCCACCCTCCTACCTGAACAGGCCACCCTCCCTCCTACCTAAATAGGCCCTCCTCCCTCCTACCTAAATAGGCCCCCTCCCTCCTAGCTGAATAGGCCCCCCTCCCTCCTAACTAAATAGTCCCCCTCCCTCCAACCTGAAAAGCCCCCCCCTCCCTCCAACCTGAATAGCCCCCCCTCCCTCCTACCTGAATAGTCCCCCCTCCCTCCTACCTGAAGAGGCCCCCCTCCCTCCTACCTGAATAGGCCACCCTCCCTCCTACCTAAACAGGCCACCCTCCCTCCTACCTAAATAGGCCCTCCTCCCTCCTACCTGAATAGGCCCCCCTCCCTCCTACCTGAATAGTCCCCCCTCCCTCCTACCTGAATAGTCCCCCCTCCCTCCTACCTGAATAGTCCCCCCTCCCTTCTACCTGAATAGGCCCCCCTCCCTTCTACCTAAATAGGCCCCCTTCCTCCTACCTAAATAGGCCCCCCTCCCTCCTACCTAAATAGACCCCCTCCCTCCTACCTAAATAGTCCCCCCTCTCTCCTACCTAAATAGGCGCCCCTCCCTCCTACCTAAATAGAGCCCTCCCTCCTACCTAAATAGGCCCCCCTCCCTCCTACCTGAATAGTCCCCCCTCCCTCCTACCTAAATAGGCCCCCCTCCCTCCTACCTAAATAGTCCCCCCTCCTTCCTACCTAAATAGTCCCCCCTCCCTCCTACCTAAATAGGCCCCCCTCCCTCCTACCTTAATAGCCCATCTCCCTCCTACCTAAATAGTCCCCCTCCCTCCTACCTAAATAGTCCCCCTCCTTCCTACCTAAATAGTCCCCCCTCCCTCCTACCTAAATAGGCCCCCCTCCCTCCTACCTGAAAAGCCCCCCTCCCTCCTACCTGAATAGTGCCCCTCCCTCCTACCTAATAGGTCCCCCTCCCAACTACCTGAATAGTCCCCCCTCCCAACTACCTGAATAGTCCCCCCTCCCTCCTACCTAAATAAGCCCCCTCGCTCCTACCTAAATAGACCCCCCTCCCTCCTACCTAAATAGGCCCCCCTCCCTCCTACCTAAATAGGCCCCCCTCCCTCCTACCTAAATAGGCCCTATCCCTCCTACCTAAATAGGCCCTATCCCTCCTACCTTAATAGGCCCCCCTCCCAACTACCTGAATGGTCCCCCTCCCTCCTACCTAAATAGACCCCCCTCCCTCCTACCTAAATAGACCCCCCTCCCTCCTACCTAAATAGGCCCCCTCCCTCCTACCTAAATAGGCCCCCCCTCCCTCCTACCTAAATAGTCCCCCCTCCCTCTTACTTAAATAGTCCCCCCTCCCTCCTACCTAAATAGTCCCCCCTCCCTCCTACCTAAATAGTCCCCCCTCCCTCCTACCTATATAGTCCCCCCCTCCCTCCTACCTATATAGCCCCTCCTCCCTCCTACCTAAATAGTCCCCCCTCCCTCCTACCTAAATAATCCCCCCTCCCTCCTACCTAAATAGTCCCCCCTCCCTCCTACCTATATAGTCCCCCCTCCCTCCTACCTAAATTGTCCCCCCTCCCTCCTACCTAAATAGTCCCCCCTCCCTCCTACCTAAATAGGCCCCCCTCCCTCCTACCTAAATAGTCCCCCCTCCCTCCTACCTAAATAGTCCCCCCTCCCTTCTACCTAAATAGTCCCCCCTCCCTCCTACCTAAATTGTTCCCCCTCCCTCCTACCTGAATACCCCCCCTCCCTCCTACCTAAATAGGCCCATCTCCCTCCTACCTAAATAGGCTCCCCTCCCTCCTACCTAAATAGGCCCCCCTCCCTCCTAACTAAATAGGCCCCCCTCCCTTCTAACTAAATAGGCCCCCCCTTCCTCTTACCTAAATAGTTCCCCTTCCCTCCTACCTAAATAGTCCCCCCTCCCTCCTACCTAAATAGTTCCCCCTCCCTCCTATCTAAATAGTCGCCCCTCCCTCCTACCTAAATAGGCCGCCCTCTCTCCTACCTAAATAGTCCCCCTCCCTCTTACCTAAATAGTCCCCCCTCCCTCCTACCTAAATAGTCCCCCCTCCCTCCTACCTAAATAGTCCCCCCTCCCTCCTACCTATATAGTCCCCCCTCCCTCCTACCTAAATAGTCCCCCCTCCCTCCTACCTATATAGTCCCCCCTCCCTCCTACCTAAATAGTCCCCCCTCCCTCCTGCCTAAATAGTCCCCCCTCCCTCCTACCTAAATAGTCCCCCCTCCCTCCTACCTAAATAGTCCCCCCTCCCTCCTACCTAAATAGTCCCCCCTCCCTCCTACCTAAATAGTCCCCCCTCCCTCTTACTTAAATAGTCCCCCCTCCCTCCTACCTAAATAGTCCCCCCTCCCTCCTACCTATATAGTCCCCCTCCCTCCTACCTAAATAGTCCCCCCTCCCTCCTACCTAAATAGTCCCCCCTCCCTCCTACCTAAATAGTCCCCCCTCCCTCCTACCTAAATAGTCCCCCCTCCCTCCTACCTAAATAATCCCCCCTCCCTCCTACCTAAATAGTCCCCCCTCCCTCCTACCTATATAGTCCCCCCTCCCTCCTACCTAAATAGTCCCCCCTCCCTCTTACTTAAATAGTCCCCCCTCCCTCCTACCTAAATAGTCCCCCCTCCCTCCTACCTAAATAGTCCCCCCTCCCTCCTACCTATATAGTCCCCCCTCCCTCCTACCTATATAGTCCCTCCTCCCTCCTACCTAAATAGTCCCCCCTCCCTCCTACCTAAATAATCCCCCCTCCCTCCTACCTAAATAGTCCCCCCTCCCTCCTACTTATATAGTCCCCCCTCCCTCCTACCTAAATTGTCCCCCCTCCCTCCTACCTAAATAGTCCCCCCTCCCTCCTACCTAAATAGGCCCCCCTCCCTCCTACCTAAATAGTCCCCCCTCCCTCCTACCTAAATAGTCCCCCCTCCCTTCTACCTAAATAGTCCCCCCCTCCCTCCTACCTAAATTGTTCCCCCTCCCTCCTACCTGAATACCCCCCCTCCCTCCTACCTAAATAGGCCCATCTCCCTCCTACCTAAATAGGCTCCCCTCCCTCCTACCTAAATAGGCCCCCCTCCCTCCTAACTAAAAAGCCCCCCTCCCTTCTAACTAAATAGGCCCCCCCTTCCTCTTACCTAAATAGTTCCCCTTCCCTCCTACCTAAATAGTCCCCCCTCCCTCCTACCTAAATAGTTCCCCCTCCCTCCTATCTAAATAGTCGCCCCTCCCTCCTACCTAAATAGGCCGCCCTCTCTCCTACCTAAATAGTCCCCCTCCCTCTTACCTAAATAGTCCCCCCTCCCTCCTACCTAAATAGTCCCCCCTCCCTCCTACCTAAATAGTCCCCCCTCCCTCCTACCTATATAGTCCCCCCTCCCTCCTACCTAAATAGTCCCCCCTCCCTCCTACCTATATAGTCCCCCCTCCCTCCTACCTAAATAGTCCCCCCTCCCTCCTGCCTAAATAGTCCCCCCTCCCTCCTACCTAAATAGTTCCCCCTCCCTCCTACCTAAATAGTCCCCCCTCCCTCCTACCTAAATAGTCCCCCCTCCCTCCTACCTATATAGTCCCCCCCTCCCTCCTACCTAAATAGTCCCCCCTCCCTCCTGCCTAAATAGTCCCCCCTCCCTCTTACCTAAATAGTCCCCCCTCCCTCCTACCTAAATAGTCCCCCCTCCCTCCTACCTAAATAGTCCCCCCTCCCTCCTACCTATATAGTCCCCCCTCCCTCCTACCTAAATAGTCCCCCCTCCCTCCTACCTATATAGTCCTCCCTCCCTCCTACCTAAATAGTCCCCCCTCCCTCCTGCCTAAATAGTCCCCCCTCCCTCCTACCTAAATAGTCCCCCCTCCCTCCTACCTATATAGTCCCCCCTCCCTCCTACCTAAATAGTCCCCCCTCCCTCTTACCTAAATAGTCCCCCCTCCCTCCTACCTAAATAGTCCCCCCTCCCTCCTACCTAAATAGTCCCCCCTCCCTCCTACCTATATAGTCCCCCCTCCCTCCTACCTAAATAGTCCCCCCTCCCTTCTACCTAAATAGTCCCCCCTCCCTCCTACCTAAATTGTCCCCCCTCCCTCCTACCTGAATACCCCCCCTCCCTCCTACCTAAATAGGCCCATCTCCCTCCTACCTAAATAGGCTCCCCTCCCTCCTACCTAAATAGTCCCCCCTCCCTCCTACATAAATAGGCTCCCCTCCCGCCTACCTAAATAGGCTCCCCTCTTACCTAAATAGACCCCCTCCCTCCTACCTAAATTTGCCCCATTTCTTCTACCTAAATAGGCTCTTGCTCCCTCTAACCTACATAATCCCCACTCTCCTCATAATAAAATAGGCTCCTGCTCCCCCTCTAACCTAAATAATCCCCACTCTCCTCATAATAAAATATCCCCCTCCCCCCTCCCAACTTTATTAACCCCACCACCCCCTCTTAACAAAATGACTTCAATGCCCCTTCCTAATTATTGATCTCACCATTCTCTCCTAACTAAATGAACCCACAGCACCGCACTTCTGACAATATAACCTTGCTGCCCCTTCATGACTAAATACACCTACGCCTCCACTTAACCATCTATTCCACTTTGGCTCCTATATAATTATCCAACTCTCTACATCCTGAACGTCTACCCTTACTGCAGCGCTCCTAAAAGAATTCCAATACTGCGCTCCCTCATAACTACCTCATTTCCTCAATCCTCTCTTAACAATCTCCAAATTTCCCACTCCTGACTTCTACCCCTAATTTCCCGCTCCTCACTATTTATTTCATTCAATAAACAGCAAAAACCTTCCGTGAATATCTATTTCCCCCCCATATCTAACAAGCCCACATCCCCTATTACTTATCTCCTTCCTCTCTTTGTAACAAACAACCCCCACTGTCGCCTCTTTTATCTAAACATCCCGCACTCTCCCTCACTTAACTATATAGTCCCTTCTCCCTATAAACTATTTATCCCCAAATTCCCCTCCAGAATAACATTCCATGTTGTATATTCTCTTGATTAACTACTCCAACTGCTCCATCTATTTAAAACGAAATCTCCCAGATTTCTTCAAGTGTTCTCGATTTGAATCTATCAATAATATTTTATAGAATATAACCGTTAGAGTTTTCTAGTATTTTCAATTTTGTTGAAGTCACTATGTAAAAAACATTAATTCTAAATTTGTTTATATCAGCATATCAGTTTAATGTTTCAAATATTCAATAAAAAGGTTTATAATATTGTAAATAATAATAACTACCATAGGTATTTTAAGAGAATTTAAAATTATATTTGTTGATTATCTCTGAAAATTCTAGTGCTATGTTTTATATCATTCACAGGCTGCTTGTTAAATATGTACAGACTCTACATTAAATTCATTTTGTCAAGTTGTAATTCAATAATTATAGAATTTATTCTCTCTGGTATTCTGGTATTCAATGTCAGGGGCATATCTTATTGGCTCATATAATAATAAACTTTGATTTGTAAAAAGTAATATAAATTATCTCTTCAAAATGGATGCTATAATTAAGTACAATCTATTGGCTGTTTCATCAAACTATCGTACTCAGTTCAGTGAAATAGCGACACCTTAATGCTCAGTGTTTATATCTAATTTGATGGGAGAGTTGACCTATATTTTTCATTGATAAAATATTACATCAAAATATCCATATAAATTTGATTGTCTGTGTGCTGGGTGTCTAGGATATTTTATACAAAATTTTAAATTATTAATCTACACCATCGCAAGAGCATGATGACAATGCACCTGAGCATTTCCTAGTTGCGAAAAGATCTACACACATTGCTCTATATTCCTATTTTCAATTTTGGAATAACTTTCTCACCCACATTGACTATCCCAATTGTCTCAGTGACATATCTTATAGATAAACAATATTTACAAAAGCATTTGGGCTTGACTTTCATAGTCGTTATCTATGCCATCACAGCTTGTTCATTGGCTTTGTTGGAATTCCACACCATTGCCGTGGCTCCTTGGTCTCAGAGGTGGTCCCAGCTGAAGTTCGTTTATAGTTTTAGATATCGCAGGAATGTCAGTAGTTGGATTTGTAGTGAGGCAAAATAATATTCTTCAGCCCTGTCACATACAACAATTGTATTATACTTATGTAAAGAACTAATTATTATTTCTAGATTGAAAAAAGGAAACTTAGGTATACTTGTATTTTTCTGTTGTCCAAAGATATGTTTACTTATTTTATACTTTTGTACATTGTTACTTCCGTATATAAAAGTACCTCAACTTATCTCGTCTTGCTGGGTTTGGAAGTCGAGAGCCCCAAAGTGGCTCGAGGGTTATAAATAGGTGGCTAAATACAATAGAATGGACGACTCTATGTGTTTTGCTAAATACCATATTCTATCTGGAGGGAACAGCCTTACGATGAAGTGAGAGCAATGGAGATACCCTGACACCCTGTGAGAATTTCACTCCGCTCTGGGAGAAACATTTGGACAAAAGGGAGATGCGAGTATATTGAGCAGAAAACAAACATTTTATACATAATTACTGATAAACATCAGATAATGACTAGCTAAGGATGTGATAATGGAAATTAAATCCTAACGGAATGAAAGAAAATTGAATTAATGGAAAAACAAAGAGAAACTATTAGGAAATTCGAGCGACTTCTAAATGTACGAATGACATAAAAATAAGATCATTCTAAGAATTATTCAAATGAAGATTTACAGAGTCTTAGCTAACCCCATAACTAGCACAAGTTTACCTAGAGGAGTATCTTTGTCTCTTTGTTTATAACAAAGAAAAGAAAAAAAATCACAGACTCTCCACCCTCAATATGACATTGACGAGAGGCTAAATCAATGTAGACATTCTAATGACCAATCAGCCATATAATGATGAACATATCTCTGTTAATGATAGACACCCAAAACTTAGGATATAGATAAAGGCGATATTACGCTAGTAAAACACTTTACTGGTGGTGATAAAGTAAAAAGTATACAGGTACAGGTAAAACTGGCGTTGTGGCTCATTCCTTATCACTAGGAAACTTTATTACTAGGGTGATGGTGCCATCGTCCTTATGCCGGGAGAGGTGTGTCTTTTGATTCATATATATATAATACCTCCTAAAATACACCAATACAATAATTTCAAGATAATACAGACAAAATAAATTCATAAAATGACAAATGGAAAGATTTTAGAAAAAATACAATTACATTCAGAGGGAATAAGTACAATATTTTCGAATATATAAACAATATATTTGTATATATATATATATATATGTTATATTCTATTTAATTTTTTATAATATATAAATATTTTTTCTAATTTTGGCCAAAAAACAAAAAACCTTTTTAAAATTTTATTTTGTTCTGTTTTATATATACATTATATATACATGTAGATTTGTTTTTCTTTTGAGTTGGTAAATGTGTTTTTTATAATAAACTGCTTCGCCAAAAATATAAAAGAGTTAAATTTGTTTCAAAATAAAGTAAGCATATTTGCTAATAATTGATATTTCATATTTCTTCTTTTTTTTGGTAAGTAAAATTTGCATTCGACAAACTAAACGTTACTTAATAATTTATTACTTTTTTTTCCTTCACATCGAATATAAGATTAGTCGACAGGATCTACCTAATATTTACTTAATTTAATAATATTAAGTTATTTGATACTTGTAATTCATGGCAAAAGCAAAAAGGGAAAAATAAGTTGAAAATGCAAATCAAATGATGATGTCGTCTTTTGTAAAATACAATAATAATATGAATATTAAAACTTGGATTATAAATTTTGAAAGAAAAAGTGATTCTTGGGGTTTGATAATAATTGGAAAGTACTTCATTTATCAGATTATTTACAGGATGAGGCTTTAACATTTTACTTCGAAAGCCATTGCCAGATTGAGGACTGGAATAAATTCAAAGAAAACTTGTAAACAGATTTCAAAAAGTTAAACTTACACCATTGGTTGAAATGATGAAAATCATACAAGAAGAAAATGAAACAGTCACCCAATATTATCATCGAAAAGTGCAGCTGATCAACAGTGTAGAATTAAACCTCATCTCTATAATAGAATTATTAAATGAGGGAATAAAGAAATAATTCAAGCCCTATCTAGCTACCATAGACTCCGTACAACCCTCAGAATGGCTATTAATAGCCACTTAAATAGAAAAAGGTTTAGAACCCGAAATTCAAGGAAATATCCCTTATTCCAAAACGAACCTCTACCACTAATACCTCCGAGGCCGAGACATAGCTACCGTCTACAACAACATCTCAAGACACCACCATCTCCGTGTCGAATCTGCTAGCGTTTGGGACTACAGTCACAGTGGCACCACCATACAGGGTGCCGACACTTCGCCCCGTCGCTCCACTACGCCTCAACCTGCTGAACCAGCGCCGCCTACTCCCCATGAGGAGGATTTAGCTCCAGCCGAGTAGTCCCTCCGTCTCTAAAACCTGCCCCGACGCTCCAAGACAAGCAATAAATGGAACGTGAGAATCAGATAATGGACATATTCGAACACCTGAACGATGAAACTATCCTTAGGCCCCTATATAACCGAAGGACGACCATTAATGATGTCGCGTATGCGGTCCTGTACCCCCATCTTAGGGAGAGTTTCCTCGCGGATACCTTACCTAAACACAAGATTATTCTTGTCAAGTTCCTCAGTACAGTCATCGAGCATGCTGGGGACACGAATTCCATAATTCGCAAGGGCCTGTCTGAACTCAAGACGATTCTAGACTCCTGATAGGACCCAGACGTACCTTCGGAGAAGGCCTCGTCTGGTGTTTATATTTTCTCTACTATTTAAACTCTGTAAACTCTCTCTTGACCGTTGACTAGATGTCAATAAACCATTTTTAATTGTCATTGTCATACAGTGTGCCCATACCGCAGCTCCATATTCCGGGTTCATCCTCCAGGAGCTCACCAGCTCCATCCTCCAATCACAGCCCATTCTCCAAGTTTTTAAACACCACCACAACCTACTTGGCCACAGCAAGGACAACCATGCCATGCTTTATAGAGCACCAACCCACTCCAGGCTGCTACTCCAAGTGATGCTGGATCTTCGAATACCAGTTGACAAGAGGTACAAACTACAATTAGAAATTTAATAATATTATCTTTGTCTATAAATGATGAATCATTTCCCTGCTGAATAGATAGTGCATCTACAATTTCAATATTGCCATAATCATTCGTGGACAATATTCCAAACTATACAGATTTATTTGTTAATAAATATGATATTATTAGACAGGCAGAAGGTACATCTAAACCCATAAAAAAATTAAATGTTTAATCAAATTGGGAAATATCACCCACTATAATATTTATTTGTTTGTAAAACACCAATTGAATACTGTATATTAGGTCTTCCATGTTTAAAAGAATTGAAATTACAAATTTATTTTGAATCATCTATTATATATCAAGATAATAAATTTCGACTATCATTGACATACACCAACCAAGCTAATATATCATATATGCATCCCTGATCCATATTACATCATAAATAGTTGTTTAATTAAAGAAAATCCTTTGTCTAATTTTAAACAAATACATTTTTCTAAAATTACCATATTTGAAAATCATTTTTCAAATGAATCAAATGACAAATTAGAGGTTCAATTCCAGCATATTTTTGATACCTTACTAGAAATAGATGTAAAATATTAATTTGACAATATTTATATTCTTTAGTCATACATCATGGTCTGGTATCAGAGTCAACAGTTGTCTTAGTGCAAAGTCCTCTGTATGAAGAAAGTACCAGTTAGGGCTGGTTCTATGTTTTCCTGGGTATCTGATCTTTTCCCTTCTGTTAGGTACACAAAACTTTATATGTAAAAGTAATAAATATATAATTTTACGTTTGACTTTTAGAATCGACTGATAATATTTTTGATTTTTTACATTTTGTAAATTGTTCAATTTGTTTTTATTAGGCATTTCTTCTCTAAAAATTAAAGATTATTTATTCTTTCTATATAAATATCAATTATCCGCGTGGCTTATATCCATTTCCATATTTCATTGTGATATGTGTGAGGGTATATAACAGCGCTTACAGAATAACGACTTCCAATTGATCTTGCCTCCCTTTGAGTTTTAAATTGATATTTATGAAGATGATTTGTTCAAAGTTCCAATTCGAGTTTCCACATCCTCACTTGTATCAATGATTTTTCATTTAATCGATGCTATATGATGTGAAGAATCAGGTCTAAACATTAGCATAATATAAAGGAGATCATTGATATTGAAACATGATTTACTTCTTATTGGCGATGAACTGACCTGGCTTCTCTTAATTTTGATCGCTGAGAAATCATCCGTTGAGGTGGTTGATTGATCTCCTCCAATTGTTTGAAAAATAGCCATTTGTATAATTTTAATATTAATATTAGAGGCTTTAATGAGAATTATTTTCAATTTGAATACGAAATATATTTGTCATATATAATTTTTTATAAGCTCTATTGTGGAAAATATATTATTCATCAAGATGGGAATATTTTAAGTACTATGAACTCTTCTACAGTACAATTAAATTGATGAAACTTTTCAATATATGTATCAAATATTTCCATCCAAGAATAAATTTATACATACAAGTCGTGAAACTCGAGACTGAACACGAGTTACAATCATTATATGAGCTGGGAAATCTACTTTTATATAAAGCTGGTATTATATTTTCACGGTAATGGTGGTGTCCTATCCATGGGGCAGGTCAAATAACTCCATGTACTTTGTGTACAATCAACTGAGGTCTCAGGTCCTCTGCTGAATTAATGTTTTCCAAGATTAGCAGTTAAATATGGGATCTGGAGTAACTTGTGTGTTGTCGCAATTCTAAAGTTTCTTAAGAAACTTGTCATGTCTGAGTTTATGTTCTTTCTTTTAAAATGGTCTGTTATTATTATAGAAATGAAGGTCAGTAATTTTCTATTAAATTTGAACTTTCAGACTAGCTGGGTTATTTGGATTGGTCGTAGGATTTTGTTTTTGCCTTAGTATTTGCATCCTTTAAGGTTTTAGAATTGGTTTGTTTTGTATGCCCTTTTCTTTGTTTCATCAAGCTATCAGTTATCTCATTGCCCTTTATAACACCAAGAACAGGATCCATTGCACTGTTTACCTATTGAGCTTATAGTGGAATTCTATGAATATGACAAGCTATTCTCATTTTCCCTTGTTTATTGTGTGCGAGTCTGAAATAATAATTATCACCTGAGTTTTATAATCTTCAGAGGAAATGTAAAGATTCAGGCTTACTTTAACAGCAATTAGCTCTGCTGTGTAGTTTGAGGATATTTCCCACTCCCTGTATCGATACTTCGAGTTAGTTCAGTATTGTCTTGTAATAGAAAAACAATACTCCATATTTCAGTGTTTCATCAGTGGACCATTTATGTAAGCTATGGTAATATCTTCTCGCTTTAATTAATTTTTTGTCCTTAGAGTTTTCTTTCAAGTTGTTGGGAAAGTTCTTCTTCGAAAAGAGTCCAATGAGGCTTAGGGATATTGAGGTGTTTGGAACAAAATTGATAATATTTCCGATTGTTCATAGTAAGTTGTTTTTTGATGTTCTATTTTGATCTGCTTTTTGAAAAACTTTTATTAAACTTGCTTCCATGTCTGTCTGTCAGTCCACAAATATTTTAATCGTTTATTAATAGAAATCTGAAATTTTGTACACTTGTTAGAACTTGAAGACAATGCAAGTTGACAAATTTTCAGATATCGGGGTTGTTAGAATGGCCAGGAACGGGCACATTTCCAAATTGCCTTTCAAAATTTTGAATTTAATTTTGATATGCTCCTGATAACATAGAAATATGAAAATGTAAAACTCACTCAGACAAATGGACAACGCAAATTTTTAAAAAAATGCAGACTTCTGGTTGCCGTGAATGAACAAATTTCTATATTTATTTTTATATCTGATGTGTGGGAGAGGATATCAAATCGGAATCTGTTGGGAGTTACGAATTGTGTTTTTCAGCGATTGTTTAAAATCCAAAACGGGTTAAAATTCGAATATTCTCAGATTCTTTTTAAAACATCTTTTATTTTACAAGCAAAAAGATTTCAAAATTCAATAAATATAGTGACCTATTATTAATCTGATATCAATATCATCTTGCATATATTTATATTCGTCAAATATTTATTTATACCTAGCCGAATGACCCGGGCAACGCCCGGGTTTTACCCGATCAAATGATTTTATTCAAATACTATTCGTTACAATTATAAATTGGCGCCGCGGATGTCATTCAGCCAGGCGAGCATTCTACCACTGAACCACCGATGGTTATGAGAAATGGCCATATTTGGGCATTTATTCCATTCACAAAAGCAAACGGTGACAGAATTAATTATTAAGGATTGTTGCTTGATGACTCTGATAACTGTATATATTAATACGATAATATAGGGCCACACTCTACACGACACCGTTTTAAACAATTCCCCTTTATCAAATAATTTATTTTATTACTTATAACTAAAATTAATCAATTGAATAATCATAATCCATAATAAATATGTACCAATTATTCCTCAACAATAATCCATTATATGTCTGTAACTTTGTAAATAGTTTACAATAAATTTAGGCCCACCCCCCCTGAACCAAAAGTAAAGAGATATATTTCTGTAAAGCCAATTGACCAATACGCTGCGACCAGACTATTTAAGGCCTAATCCCCATTTATAATTATTTTTGTTAAATATTTTAATTAACTTCCTTCATTTCTGTCTCTGTCCACACATTTTGTAAACAATTTGCACGTAGAAGTCTGATATTTCTATACTTATTCGAAACAGATGATAATTCAGGTTGACAATTTTTCAGACTTCTGGATCGTCAAAGTAGTCGGGAATGAATTAATTTTGATAGAAAGAAGCGTGGACGCGGACGCTGCATGAAAATGAACTGACAAATGGGAATGGCCCACCATCAGTCTTCTTCCTTATGTATGCTTTTAGACTGCCTTTGTTTTGCTGCTCTGTGCTGTTGTCCTTATATTGTCAATATATATCCTTATATCCAATAATAATTATCATATATTTATATAATCGCTTATTTGGCTGTTCTTTTTAAAACACCGACCCATAACAAATTTCTGAATTGCCCTTAAAGTTCTATAATTTAATTTCAATATGCTTCCAGACCACATGGAAGTTTTAAATTTAAAAGACTCGCACATTACAACTACCATTGCAAGTGTACAAATTTCAGCATCTGACTGGTAGTGAAAACTATTGGAAGTAGAGATTTGAATTCTTCAATGAAAAAAAAAAAAATTCAAGACTTCAAAGAAGGAAGAAATAAAAATATCCAGGTTCTTATTTGAAACCACTTTAGAAAAAAAAAGCCAAAAACTGTTGAAGAAATATATATTTATTCATCTGTTATAATTAAGTAATTTGTTTCTAATATCATCTTGCACACATTTATATTAAATATACCTAGATATAGGTCAAAACCTCTGTAAATATACATATATGGGCGAAACTTTAACAACGGAGGTTTTGAAAGGACCATCGTTCTAGACCCGCTCGTAGGATGGGATAATGATCTAGTTCGTAATATTCTTCTAGACCATGTAGAAGTCTGGTATTTTATAGGCTGTTACATTAATGATAACAATGTAAGTTTACAAAATTTCAGATTTAGAGGTGGCCGTCTTGGCTTAGCATATATTAGAGAATTGACATGACATGTTTTCTTCAAAAAAATCTGTTTCTGTGGTGTAAAGAGCGGCCATCATTATATAAAAATTTGGTCGGTATGGACTAAATTCTATGCCTTCTTTCAATTTTTGTGATCGATTTTGATATAATTCCAGACTACATAGAAATATTAAATTGGTATACCCGCTTAAATCGGCTAACAAATCAAAAGAAATAAATATTACACTTTTTTTCTGACCGTGGTGGCCAGGCATAAGACATGAAATATAATTTTTATATTAACATTTAAAGATATATATATATATATGAAATATCAGGTCCTGTCGACTTATCTGTGATGAGGGATCCTGTCGACTACTGAAATAAGTAGAGATGAGGTAGCTTATTGTATAGAATCCTGTCGACTCACTGTAATTAGTTGAAGTTCTGGTAGCTCTTGTAGAATCCTGTCGATTAACTTGGTGATGATGAAGTGTCGACTCTCGCTATACTGTGTTAACCGAGAGGAACAGTCAGGATGTAGAGTTTTCCAGTACCTCTCTGTACCTTGGAAGACCTTTAAAAGTTCTCACAAAATACAGGCAGTCGTGGTCGAGGCAGAGTGGAAAGCTTGGGAATGTCCACACAAAAAACGAAGACACAGTTGCACTAAGAAAGTTCCGTTAACTGATAAAAGTTGAGCTAGGAGCGAAAGATGGAGATAGAAGAGTTCTTACTAACTACATGTTGGATGAGATCGACATGAGGTACGACCGACGCGGGCTTGCACTGAGGGTGAACTAACTGTATTTTTGGCTGAAGACGGGGGCCTTTATATACCTTTTCTGAGAAAGGGGGTATTGCATTTCAGCACATGCGAGAGGGGCGTGGATCGTCTGGCGAAACTGTACACTGGCGCCGTGGCCGTTTCCATCTTTAGACTTTGTTGTTTTGGCAATACTATATGCTCGATCTCTGCTTTAGCTCAACTCTTAATCAATTACAGAGTTTATTTATTTATCCTGTTTGTACAAATTGCATTACATATGATGATGTAAAGACACATGTCAATAATATGTATAATCATTAACAGATGTGTTTCTATTATACAACATTAAAATCTTGTTATAAGTTATTTACAATATGGGTTTGTTGGCTTAATAAATTACCATATATCTACTTATAAATTTGCCTTATTCTGCCTGTTTGTTTGTCTGTCTGAAGCTCACGGATGGGATTTTTCATAACCATCGGTGGTTCACTGGTAGAATGCTCGCCTGCCACGCGGGCGGCCCGGGTTCGATTCCCGGCCAATGCTTTTTTTTTTTTTTACAATTTTTAAAACTCATTTATATAATATACAAGAATGACATCCACGGCGCCAATTTATAATTGTAACGAATAGTATTTGAATAAAAGCATTTAATCGGGTAAAACCCGGGCGTTGCCCGGGTCATTCGTATATAATAATTGTATAAACGAATGCAAGACAAAATCACCGCGAATGTTTATTTTTTTTAAGGCAATTTCTTTTTAAGGCAATTATCGTTATTTATCGTTAATTTTTGTTTCGATTTTATTGAAAAAAAAACGATATGGTGCCTTTAAAAAATGATCTTTATTACTATGCAGTTTTCTATTTAGTCAATATACCTAAGTTCATGTTGCAAATGTAATTATCTCTATCGATTTAGTAGGTGAAATGCAAAAAAAAAAAAATCGACATGATGAAATCTTTATGAAAATTCACATTTTTATTTTTATATTTTCAAGACACACACAGTTTGGGGCGGGACGTTTCACAAGAGAGACATCCACGGCACCAATTTATAATTGTAACGAATAGTATTTGAATTAAAACGTTTTTAAAATATATACGCACTCGGGTAAAACCCGGGCCATTCGTCTAGTATATATATATATATATATAGTGTAGAAACTATATAACAAAATTATAACAGTGATTCTACTTTTAAAACTTAAGGAGCAAACTGATAATAATGATAACTTATATCAATTAGATTTGATTAGATTAGCAAGCTAAATCTAAATTAATTATTGTTGGAATAATCAATTTCAACATTCTACTCTTCTTTTATTTGTTTTTGACCAGTTGACCGCCATGTATATAAATTATTTCTATCATTGTCGTAGTGGAGTATGTAAAGCAAGCTGCTTTAACTTTATGTAAAATTACAGCATAACTTAATAAAACTTTCTATCTTTAAAGACAATTTCCCGGCATTCTCCTTCCTATTTTTTCAACAGGTTATGGGCCCAGGACTGATTGTCTAAGAAAATTAAGAATCAAGCATGTCCAGTCTATATCAAATTGAGAAGTTGAATAAGCAAAACTTTGAGACATGGAGGCTTCAAATGCAAATGATTCTTGTTCACTCTGATCTGTGGATTTATGTGAATGAAGCCAATATCAAACCTGAACCCGGTAACCAAGAGTTTACTAATTGGCAAAATAAGGATCAGAAGGCTCTTGCTACAATTGTATTGAGCTTGAATCCATCAGAACTAGTTCATGTTAAGAATTGCAAGACTGCCGAGGAGGCCTGGAAAAAGATAGAAGAAGTTTATCGACCTAAAGGACCCGCGACGAGATGTTCCCTAACCAAAAGGCTAATACAGATGAAAATGAGGCCTAATGATGATTTGAAAGATTACCTGAGTAAATTTACTTCATTAGTGGACAATCTGGGTGAAATTGGGGCTCAAGTACCCGAAGACTTTTTAGTTATACTCTTGTTGTGTAGTCTTCCAGAATCGTACGAAGGATTCAGAACTGCAATAGAAACCAGAGATGAGCTCCCAAAACTTGAAACTTTAAAGGTAAAGATCATAGAAGAAGATCAAAGACAACGTGAAATGGAGGGAACTTCGTCTGGAGAACAGAATGCATTTTTTGGAAATCCAGAAAGAAAAACTACCAATTCCACTAAACCACCAACTCGGAAGGATTTTAAATTTAACTGCCATTACTGTGGCAAGAAAGGCCACAAAGCGGCTGACTGCTGGTCAAAAAGGAACTCTAAAAGAAACAATACGCGAATGGCTGCTTCTCTAGGAATTCGAGATGAAAATATTCTTGATGTTAACGAGTGGTGCCTGGATAGCGGTGCAACTGCACACATGTGCTGCTTAAGAACAGCATTTTCAGATTTAAGAGAAACAGAGCCAATACCCGTTAAATTAGCGAACGACCAAAGCATAGAAGCTTTAGGTACAGGAACGGTACAATTGGAAGTTCTCGAACATGGTGAACCATTTTTATTGAAATTAGAAAATGTGTTGTTTGTCCCAGGACTGAAGGGAAATTTGATTTCGGTCAGCACCTGCACAGAAAAATCATTCTTTGTAAAATTTATGAGAGAAAAAGCGGAAATTGTGAATCCATTGAGGAAAATTTGCATAGAAGCTTACAAAAGAAACGGACTTTACATACTGCGTCAAACTAAATATGCAAAAACGCAATTTACCAGAATGTGTATAGACAAAAATAGCAGTGAAATTTGGCATAATAGGTTTGGTCATCTTAATTTTGATGACCTTAGGAAATTGCAGAGAGAAAATTTAGTTAATGGATTACCCAAGGGTGAATTTAAAAGTATAACAAGTTGTGAAACTTGTATTAGGGGTAAACAGACTCGATTACCATTCCCAGAAATCTCTCTGACAAAGTCAACCGAGCCACTGCAACTTATTCATTCTGACATATGTGGACCGATGAGAACAAAGTCATATGGCGGTGCATTGTACTTCGCAACTTTCATTGACGATTTCTCACGAATGATATTCACTTTTGTTATGAAACGAAAAAGTGAAATTTTCAAAGGATTTAAAGTATTTAAAAGATTTTCTGAGAAACAAACTGGCAAGAAAATTAAAGCAATCAGAAGTGACAATGCCGCAGAGTATTTGAGTTCAGATTTTAAAGAATATTTATCGGAGGAAGGAATTAGACATCAGCTCTCAGTTGAATATTCTCCGCAACAAAATGGAGTTGCTGAAAGAGCGAACAGAACTCTGGTAGAAATGACCAGATGTTTCATAATTCAAGCGAACCTCCCAGATCCACTTTGGGCTGAACTTGTGCATACATCTACATACATCAGAAACAGATGCCCAAGAACAAATGAAAGTCGAACTCCGTATGAAATATTTACAGGAAGAAAACCAACCGTTTCTCATTTAAGAATTATTGGATGCAAATGTTTCGCTGTTGACAACCGTCCAAGAAGAGGAAAATTCGCTCCTCGCAGTGAAGAATACCGACTGATTGGCTATTCTCCCGAATCAAAGGCGTACAGATTATGGAAGCCTGGAACAGGCATGATGATAAAAAGTCGAGATGTACGTTTCCTCGAATCTGAAAACTCTACCTTAAGGAATGACGTGGTGCAAATTGAAGCTATACCACAGAAAAAGGAAAATACATCATTGGAGGAGGAAAGTCTTCAGGATGATGAAAACACTTTGCCCGGAACTGATTCGGATTTTTTAGGCGAACCATCAGAAACAATGGAAGTCATCTCGCAGAGAGGAAGAGGAAGACCAAGGTATATTAGAACGGGAAAACCTGGCCGACCAAGAAAGGAATATCCTACGGCAAATTTATCCACGCAAGAATTTTCAGAAGTGAAGTACTCCCCAGATCCAAAAGACGCAGAGGAAGCGCTGTCTGGAAAAGATTCTTATTTTTGGAGGAAAGCAATGAAGGAGGAGTTTGATTCATTGATTGAAAACAAAACTTGGGAACTGGTTGATCCCCCTAAGGGCCAAAACGTAATTGGAAGCAAATGGGTATTCAGGAGAAAGTATAGTAGTGATGGTTCTCTTGAACGGTATAAGGCTCGACTTGTAGCAAAAGGTTATTCCCAAAAATACGGTATTGATTATGAGGAAACCTTTGCACCAGTTGTACGCCACAGTACGATCAGAACAGTTTTAGCCTTGGCCGTTGAATATGATTTGCTGGTCCATCAAATGGATGTTCAGTCTGCCTTCTTGAATGGTGATGTCAAAGAAGAAATTTACATGACACAACCAGAAAATTTCGAGTCAAAGAAATATCCAAGAAGGGTATGTAAACTAAAGAAGGCTATATATGGTCTGAAACAGGCTGGAATGACTTGGCATGTAAAGCTCGATTCAGTATTAAAAGAAATGGGCCTAGAACAGATGAAAACTGATAACTGTGTCTACATCAAACATCATGAAGGCATTCTTCTGGTCGCAATCTATGTTGATGATTTGATAATTGCAGCTGAAAGAGAAGACACGTTGATATCCTTTAAAGAAAGTATGAAGAAGATATTCAAAATAAAAGATCTTGGAAAGATAAATTATTGTTTGGGTATAAGAATACAAACGAAAAAGGATGGTCAATATCCATAGACCAAGAGAAATATATTGAAGAACTTCTGGCGAAATATAGAATGAAGGAGGCCAATCCGATTTCTACACCCATGGACTCGAACTCCAAGTTAACAAAGATTTCATCTATAGAGGGTGAGAATGAGCCAGTAAAAAAGGAAGAATACCAATCACTGATTGGATCGTTAATATATCTTTCAGTGTCGACAAGGCCTGATATAGCCTATGCGGTTAGTGCTTTGGGACAATTCAGCAATGATCCTAGGAGACAGCACTGGAATGCGGCCAAGCGTGTCCTCCGCTATCTAAAGGGCACTTTATGTTTGAAAATAACTTACGAGAAAACTAATGAGACCCTTTATGGTTGTGTCGACGCTGATTGGGGTGGAAACCTCGCGGATAGAAAATCTCAAACGGGACTTGTTTTCTTCTTAGCAAGAGGTCCAATAGCTTGGGAATCGAAGAAGCAGCAGACTGTCGCCCTTTCGAGCACGGAATCTGAGTACATAGCACTTTGTGAAGCGGGAAAGGAGGCAGTCTATCTTAGAACGCTGTTGGATGAGATGGGATTTGGTGAATTATTGGATGAACCTACGGTTTTAAAGACTGATAACCAGGGCGCTCAACAGCTGGCGAGAAATCCAGTCCATCATGCCAGAACTAAACACATTGACATCAAATGGCGTTATATTAGAAGCATTTGCAGCGATGGTCTTATCGAGGTCGTCCACATACCAACCCAGGAAAATGTTGCCGACATCCTTACTAAAGGTCTGCCAAGAGTCTTGTATGATAAACATGTTGCTGGATTGGGAATGTAGAAATTGAGGGAGGGTGTTGGAATAATCAATTTCAACATTCTACTCTTCTTTTATTTGTTTTTGACCAGTTGACCGCCATGTATATAAATTATTTCTATCATTGTCGTAGTGGAGTATGTAAAGCAAGCTGCTTTAACTTTATGTAAAATTACAGCATAACTTAATAAAACTTTCTATCTTTAAAGACAATTTCCCGGCATTCTCCTTCCTATTTTTTAACAATTATAATAATAAATAGTTATTTAATTTTATAGTCCAGTTTTGTATTAAGATTATCTTCACTATTATGATTATTCAAATTCAAATTATAAAATTTGTAAAATGTTATTAATTTGTAGATAGAGAGAGAAAAAAAAAATATCCTTTACTTCTAATACATCATCAAGTTAATTATATATTTATAATTAATAACAATAAAAATTAACAACGTAACGTCTTTTGCATCGGTTTTTACACGTCATATAGACATACTCTAATCCTATATATAGAATAATCGAAGTGAGAATATATATAATAGTTAGAAAAAAGAGAGAAAGACAGAACCATGCACTTTTAATCAAACTAATAATAAGGAAAAAAAAAATTTGTAAAGAAGGTAGATAAGATTGTTAGTATATATATATATATTTTTATAATTTTATATTTTATCCTTTTTTTTTTTTAAGATTTTTAAAGGTTTTTTTTATTTTATAATATGATTATAAATAGTTGTATTTAGTAATATACACTGCGTGACATTGAAAATGGAACACCAAGAAATAGTGGCCAGAAAATTATGCAAATTTCAGGGTAGACGCGCCTAACCGAGTTATGCAAATGATGTAAAATGCGCAGCTCTCGTGCGCACATGGAGTAAGATATAAGGGAAGGAACTTGCAGAAAGGACAGTATTCGTGCCGTTATTTCTTCAAGGAAAATCATTGTATAAATTTTGTTCTTGTGTCAAAAGACACGTGTAATAACAGAGAATGCCAGGTCATCGTAAACGGAGGCAGTTCAAGCAGACAGACGCTTTTACGAGGGGCATGGTGATCGGACTGAAAAGGGCAGGTTGGTCCATACGTCAAATCGCAGCTGTACACTCCTTGGTGCGTCCACGGTGCACCGACTGTGGAGAAGATGGTTGGAACAAGGAAATGTGGCAATTTATAGGAATGCCGGTGCAACCAGAGTGACGTCAGCACGTGTGGATCGGCGTATCCTTCGACAAGCAGTGGCGGCCCCACAAGCCACTTGTACCGCAATCCTGCAACATGTGCAAGACACCCTAGATCATTCCATCTCGACCAGAACCATTTCCCGTCGATTGGTTGCTAATGTCTTGCACTCATGCCGTCCGCTAAGAAGACTGCCATTGACCCCATCGAATAGGCGCCAACGTTTGGAATGGTGCCGGGCTAGATCGACGTGGATGACGGAATGGCACAGGGTCGTGTTCTCAGATGAGTCGCGTTTCTGCTTGTCCAGTGATAAACGCCGTGTACGCGTGTGGCGTCGACGTGGAGAAAGGTCCAATCCGGCAGCAATTGTGGAACGCCCCACCGTGCGACAACGTGGAATCATGGTTTGGGGCGCAATCGCGTATGATTCCAGGTCACCTTTACTTCGTATTCAGGGCACTATGACGGACCAACGATACGTTGATGATGTGCTGCGACCGGTGACACTTCCCTACCTTCAGGGGGTACCCAATGCCCTTTATCAGCAGGATAACGCCCGACCGCACACTGCTCGCATTAGCCAACAAGCTCAGCAAGATGTACAGATGCTTCCCTGGCCACCGTACTCTCCTGATCTCTCACCAATCGAGCACGTCTGGGACATCATTGGACGTCGTTTGCATGCCTTGCCACAGCCGCGTTCAGAAGACGAACTGTGGCAAATGGTTGAGAGGGAATGGAGAGCCATCCCTCAGGACGCCATCCGTACTCTGATTGACTCTCTACCTAGACGTGTTGCTGCGTGCATCGCCGTCCGCGGTGGTCCTACTTGCTACTAAGCCGACGCCGTTCTCGCTCTGTATTATGACTATCATTTTGAAATAAAGATCACTTATTGTTCGTCCCTGTCTCTCTCTGTCTGCCGAGTTTAATCATTTTCTGGCCACTATTTCTTGGTGTTCCATTTTCAATGTCACGCAGTGTATCTATAGTATGAATTAACATTTGTTATAAGTTTGGATATTATGTTTTGAAACCCTAATGGTAGACCAGACATACACAAAAAAACTTTAAATTGAAATAAATTGGAAAAAGAGATCTGCTGGGCCGGGGATCTTCAGATAAAAGCCCAACGACATTTCACCCCTTCTTTATTATGTCATAGATCTCTTTTAAACCGGATTTTATGTGTTAATATTAAGTTGTTTCAGTGAAATATTTAAATGAACATATATAACAGATACAAGTGTTAACAAATTCGAACTGTAAACCTACCTCGACCGCGGCGTCCTCCATTGTGAATATCTATTTCTGGCTGACACATGTTGCGAGGGGGGACATTTCAAATTTAGACCATTTATTCAGAATTTTTTGAACAACAAGAAAATTAAAGAAGAAAGGAAAAATAGTTAAGGGAAGAAAGCTGAATTTCATAATCTTTACAGCTAGTTATATCAAAATAACTGATTCAACACTTATTCATCTTTTAATATTCCTTTAAAAAGGCAAATTATAAGAGTTTAATAAAGCTATTAATTGTGCAAATTCACCTTTATTTAACTTCCATTTTCCTCCCCAGAAATTGGAGATTAAACAAAATGAACTATATACTATAACACTTTAAAAATCTTGTGAAAAAATCTTTTAATCAGTTATTTAATCAAAGTTTAATTAACTGTTAAAGATTATAAATTTGTATTAGTTATTATTAAGAGAAATTATAGAAAGTTGATTTCATAAATGGATATTTCCATTTATTTTTTTTTAAATATTTTATAATTGATATACTGTTGAAATATTAAATTTTAAATAAAGGGTATAAATATATACCTCAAATTAAACACAATTATAATAATACAATTAAATCTATATTAAAAGATATAGATATTTTCATAAATAAAACTAGTATAAAATACAGTATTCCAGAATTTACTTTTCTGGAATGGAAACATAATATAAAAAAGGAAATTATAAATTATTATAATAATACACTTAAATACACAAAACCTAATTCAGACATTCCTTCTTTTAAAGAAATTATAATTAATTTACAGAAGGACTATATTATCACTCCTATAGATAAATGTTCCAATAATTTATCTTTAATTTGTAAAAATCTATACCACGATATACTAAAAAAGGAAATTGATAATAATCATAAATACACTTTTGCTAGAACTACAGCTACAAAAATCAAAAAAGACATCAAAAATGTTGAAAATTCACTAAAAATTTATAATAACCACAAAAATCCAAACATACCAAAGTTCTATATAATTCCTAAACTACACAAAAAACCTATTTCTTTCAGAACAATCACATCTGGTATAAATTCAGTCATAAAAAATATTGATATACAATTAGCTTCAACACTACAATTTATTATAAATAAATTAACTAATAAATATAATTATAAATTTATCGACTCAAATAAAAAAATCATTAATTATTTAATGAACAATTGGACAAACATTGAAACAGTACACACATTTGACTTTGAGGACCTATATTCTAAAATAAATTTAAGAGATCTAAATAATAAAATAACCAATTTATTTAATGAATTCATTAATGACAAAACTTTCTACATTAAAATTATTCATAACAGATATAAAACAATTAAATTAGATCTTAAAACAGCAAAAACTCTACTGGAAACATTTTTAAATTTTAACAATATAGAATTTAAAAATAAAATATATATTCAATCAGAAGGCGTTCCCATGGGAACCTCTTCTATTCCTTTATTAGCCAATTTAATATTGTTCTGGTACGAAAGAGAATACTTTCTACAAAATAATATTAATTGGCAAATATTCCGATATGTAGATGACATAATAATATTTAATAATCCACAGTTTAAAAAATTAATACCTGAAATATATCCTAAATACTTGAAACTTAAGAACAATGAAAAAATTTATAGAAACAAAAAAGTTAACTTTTTAGACTTGAATATAGACCTTACAAATAGTGCTGTTAGAGTTTATAACATAAAGAGTAATTATAATTTCAATATTATAAAATACTGTAATATGAATTCTAATATATCATTAAATTGCTGTAAGGGTATATATTATGGTCAGTTTCTAAGATTTTATAGAATAAATAATATATTAGATAATTTCATAGAAGATGTTAAAAATTTAAACATGGAATTTATTAAAAACAAATTTAGTATCAAACAAGTAAAATATTTCAACAGTATATCAATTATAAAATATTTAAAAAAAAATAAATGGAAATATCCATTTATGAAATCAACTTTCTATAATTTCTCTTAATAATAACTAATACAAATTTATAATCTTTAACAGTTAATTAAAATTTGATTAAATAACTGATTAAAAGATTTTTTCACAAGATTTTTAAAGTGTTATAGTATATAGTTCATTTTGTTTAATCTCCAATTTCTGGGGAGGAAAATGGAAGTTAAATAAAGGTGAATTTGCACAATTAATAGCTTTATTAAACTCTTATAATTTGCCTTTTTAAAGGAATATTAAAAGATGAATAAGTGTTGAATCAGTTATTTTGATATAACTAGCTGTAAAGATTATGAAATTCAGCTTTCTTCCCTTAACTATTTTTCCTTTCTTCTTTAATTTTCTTGTTGTTCAAAAAATTCTGAATAAATGGTCTAAATTTGAAATGTCCCCCCTCGCAACATGTGTCAGCCAGAAATGGATATTCACAATGGAGGACGCCGCGGTCGAGGTAGGTTTACAGTTCGAATTTGTTAACACTTGTATCTGTTATATATGTTCATTTAAATATTTCACTGAAACAACTTAATATTAACACATAAAATCCGGTTTAAAAGAGATCTATGACATAATAAAGAAGGGGTGAAATGTCGTTGGGCTTTTATCTGAAGATCCCCGGCCCAGCAGATCTCTTTTTCCAATTTATTTCAATTTAAAGTTTTTTGTGTATGTCTGGTCTACCATTAGGGTTTCAAAACATAATATCCAAACTTATAACAAATGTTAATTCATACTATAGATATATTACTAAATACAACTATTTATAATCATATTATAAAATAAAAAAAACCTTAAAAAATCTTTAAAAAAAAAGGATAAAATATAAAATTATAAAAATATATATATATACTAACAATCTTATCTACCTTCTTTACAAAAATTTTTTTTTCCTTATTATTAGTTTGATTAAAAGTGCATGGTTCTGTCTTTCTCTCTTTTTTCTAACTATTATATATATTCTCACTTCGATTATTCTATATATAGGATTAGAGTATGTCTATATGACGTGTAAAAACCGATGCTAAAGACGTTACGTTGTTAATTTTTATTGTTATTAATTATAAATATATAATTAACTTGATGATGTATTAGAAGTAAAGGATATTTTTTTTCTCTCTCTATCTACAAATTAATAACATTTTACAAATTTTATAATTTGAATTTAAATGATCATAATAGTGAAGATAATCTTAATACAAAACTGGACTATAAAATTAAATAACTATTTATTATATATATATATATATATATATATATATATATATATATATATATATATATATATATATATATATATATATATATAGAAGGAGCAGTTTCTGTAGCGTAATGAGCGGCGGATATTATCAAATGTTAATCTTCCAAGAAGAAACCCTGATTCTTTAGGCGACTAAAGCTATCCAGATTTCCCCGCGTGTAAATTCATAATTGCCTCAGACTGCCAATTGACTCTTTCTGTCATATGTAGTCCACCTCACACTATACACATAGTATTCAATTCCACTGTCTCAAAGGTGACAGCGGTATTCTGGGAAATGAAGTAGCAGACTAAAGAGCTAAGCCCGCTATCCCTACAAACCTATACAATACAATAAAATAACTCTTATCAAAAAGAACCTATCGATAGACCTTACAAGGTATTATACAACCGGTAAACTCATTATTTACGCCAAGAATTTTGATCTAGCATAAGTACACTTCAATAACTATTCTAACTGGCCATGGCTACGCTCAAGTATAATCCTCAATATTTTTAAAGAGGATCTATTTACCCCAACTGCAAGAATGAAGACCAAACAGTGGGTCAACTCCTCTTCATCTGCTCCTCTTTCTGATAACAAAGAAATAACGGCCACTCGCCTATGAATTATACCTTAACCTGGAATCAATTAAAATAACCCTAGAAATAAAGCTGTTCGGAACTATTAATATTTTGGACTTCCACAGAAAGTCATGGTAAACAAACCCAAAAAGACTCAAATATCTGACTGACAAAACGATTGGTTAGAAAGATCTTTTGAATGCCTAAAGAACCTGAATTAATTACATATACACTGCGTGACATTGAAAATGGAACACCAAGAAATAGTGGCCAGAAAGTTATGAAACTCGGCAGACAGAGAGAGACAGGGACGAACAATAAGTGATCTTTATTTCAAAATGATAGTCATAATACAGAGCGAGAACGGCGTCGGCTTAGTAGCAAGTAGGACCACCGCGGACGGCGATGCACGCAGAAACACGTCTAGGTAGAGAGTCAATCAGAGTACGGATGGCGTCCTGAGGGATGGCTCTCCATTCCCTCTCAACCATTTGCCACAGTTCGTCTTCTGAACGCGGCTGTGGCAAGGCATGCAAACGGCGTCCAATGATGTCCCAGACGTGCTCGATTGGTGATAGATCAGGAGAGTACGGTGGCCAGGGAAGCATCTGTACATCTTGCAGAGCTTGTTGGCCAATGCGAGCAGTGTGCGGTCGGGCGTTATCCTGCTGATAAAGGGCATTGGGTACCCCCTGAAGGTAGGGGAGTGTCACCGGTCGCAGCACATCATCAACGTATCGTTGGGCCGTCATAGTGCCCTGAATACGAAGTAAAGGTGACCTGGAATCATACGCGATTGCGCCCCAAACCATGATTCCACGTTGTCGCACGGTGGGGCATTCCACAATTGCTGCCGGATTGGACCTTTCTCCACGTCGACGCCACACGCGTACACGGCGACTATCACTGGACAAGCAGAAACGCGACTCATCTGAGAACACGACCCTGTGCCATTCCGTCATCCACGTCGATCTAGCCCGGCACCATTCCAAACGTTGGCGCCTATTCGGTGGGGTCAATGGCAGTCTTCTTAGCGGACGGCATGAGTGCAAGCCATTAGCAACCAATCGACGGGAAATGGTTCTGGTCGAGATGAAATGATCTAGGGTGTCTTGCACATGTTGCAGGATGGCGGTACAAGTGGCTTGTGGGGCCGCCACTGCTTGTCGAAGGATACGCCGATCCACACGTGCTGACGTCACTCTGGTTGCACCGACATTCCTATAAATTGCCACATTTCCTTGTTCCAACCATATTCTCCACAGTCGGTGCACCGTGGACGCACCAAGGTGTGTATTAGCTGCGATTTGACGTATGGACCAACCTGCCCTTTTCAGTCCGATCACCATGCCCCTCGTAAAAGCGTCTGTCTGCTTGAACTGCCTCCGTTTACGATGACCTGGCATTCTCTGTTATTACACGTGTCTTTTGACACAAGAACAAAATTTATACAATGATTTTCCTTGAAGAAATAACGACACGAATACTGTCCTTTCTGCAAGTTCCTTCCCTTATATCTTACTCCATGTGCGCACGAGAGCTGCGCATTTTACATCATTTGCATAACTCGGTTAGGCGCGTCTACCCTGAAATTTGCATAATTTTCTGGCCACTATTTCTTGGTGTTCCATTTTCAATGTCACGCAGTGTATATTCTGATGTCAATGTGTGTGAATGGTTTTGAAAATCGATAATAATATTGAATTTAATATTGATGTGCCTATTTAAATATTTTGGTGAGATTTCGTATATATTTTAACTTTTGATTCTAAGTTTTTAATATATTCATTACTTATAACTAACTGAGTATTTATTGTAATCAAAAAATACATTTTTGAAAAAAGATTTAATTTAAATTCACTTAAAAGGAAAAAAATATATTTTAGCCTCTGTCTTCGAGCAATTGGATGTTTATGAGTGCAAATAAAAGCGGCGATCATATTGAAAGAAGAGGTAAATTCGTGGCAAACACATAAAGATCGTTAATTAGTTGCTACATATAAAATCACATTAAGTTCTAAATTCATATTGATTGTCTCCCGCCGCTTTTATTTTAACTCATATAAACCTAATTTCTCAATAGCCGAAGATAAAATCTTCATCTTTCGAGTTTTGCTGAGGAAACTATTAATAAATTGAGGAGACAATTCCCAGGACAGGTCTGACGACACCAAACAATCACACTGAGAACGCTCTAAACCTCTCCACACGATCACCACTCATCGACTCCTCGCATCCCGTTGCAACCCTCTTTTATGCACAAACATGGCCACATTCGTCCAATGAGAAGGCGTGGAAGATCAGTTCCCTTAAAAAAACACCATTCTTCCCGATAAAAACTGAGATAAGATAAAAACTGCTTATGTTTGACAAATAATTTTACACTCCCACTGCCCCCTTTTTTACTTTCGCGAACAAAACTTTCTTAAGCGTCGGCGAATAGTTCTGCAACAGGATAGGTAGATAGACAGGATAGTCAGACCTGCAGCATGGGGTCTATTTTAGGACTGTAGTTGATCGTTCGGCTCGACC
>CP092882.1:54450992-54497416 GCA_030710605.1 Cordylochernes scorpioides
AGCTAACGATCCTGGGCGACTCAATGACACTGATGGAGAATAGGGACATTACAAAGCTGGTAATCCCAGGGAGGTTTGCCATACTAAAGATGATGTACATCTGGATTTGATTTCCCACAAAGAAAACCTTTTGTCTTCTTTGCTCTGAACCAACTTCCTGCTGGATACTACAAGTAGTTACAACTTCTCGGAGTTAAACAATCTTAAGAGGTCACTCTGTAGTTTCTTGGTAAAGAAGAGATTCCACTAGGGAGTGCGGGTGATCTATGACCTCAAATAAATGGCAGTTTTCTAGGTGACAAACGGTCTTTGTGAAAACAGAAACCTTCAGAGGTTGGAGAGACTGTGCAGTGGTGGATGGATTTAGGGAAAGGCTGGAAAACACTTTGTTATGTTGTTAATATATTTTTGTGGGAAGATATTCTAAGGAGTGTAGCATGTAAAATGCAGAGTTTGTTGCCTCAAAGTGGTTTGTTTTGGAGAGAAAAGCCTTTTAAAAACGATAGTTTAGTTCCTGATGTAGAATACTTCAAGTTTTTTCTTTAAAAACGATAATTGGAAAAAGGATTTGGGCGAGTATTGTAAAACAACCAATTTTAAATAATGTGAAAAAATAGTAAAAATGTGATATTGTACTGGGATAAGGTGCATAAATGCTGACTAGAGCCAACAGCCCGAAAAGCGTCTGTGGTTAGCTTTTCATGAATAATCAAGAATGGGTATTTGCCCAATTCTGAAATAAATAAAAAATCAACAAACCCTCAGAAACTTTCAGTTGCACGATACGGAGATGCCCTTTTTTTCCTTTCTCAATTTTAGAAAGTTAGATAAAAAAACCTAAAAATTATATTTTCAAATCAAACTGATAATCAAAGAGCGCACATATTCTTGCCATTGTTTTCTACAGATATACAGGGTGATCCAAAAGTCCCGCACAACTTTAAAAATTAATAACTCCGCGAATATTTGCGCTAGAGCAATGCGGTAAACACCATTGTGTTCAGGATGCAATGGGATTTTTTATGGCAAATAATGAAAAATTCGAAATTGATTTTAGTTACAACTTAATTCGCTAGAGAGAGAGATGGCGCTCTACCAGAAGCAGCTATTCAGCGGCCAAATTGTTTGATAAATTGAAAAATATAACTGAACGACACGTATTTTTCCTTTTTGAATACCAGGAAAGAACCCAAATAATATCGAATGATAAATTAGTAAAACACCATTTCGCCAAAAGTTAGAAGAGATTGTTAACGATTTTTAAATACAATCTGAGATATGTAAAATAGGTATATGTAAATTAAAACATGTAGCAAAAAAAAAAAAAAAAAACCTGATATTTTAGATGCGGTTTGCTGGAATCCTCTCAGCTATTTATATTTCGAAAATAATAAATTTCTAATTTTTTAAATTCAACTCTCTCTCAGTATCGATTATATTTATTTTAATTCATTTGAAAAATATTTATCTATCTCTGATGATTTATTTTACTCTGGAATGCCGTTGTTCTTTTTGTCGTGTCCAATAAAGAACCTCAGATGTCTCCATGCATCTCTACACAGCAGCAGCAGCATTGTCCACTATCTAGGGTGTGTAAAGCAGCTGCTCTGGGTCTATGTCAATTTTCTGCAAGGATGCGGGCATGAGAATATGTGGGTAGGTGTTAGTTCCACACCAGGACAGTTGTTGCATGTTCTATAGGTTCTTGTGCCATCTGGATGTATTGTCACCCTTTATAATGTTTTGTTCTAAATATTGTTATAGTTTTGTCATTTTTCTCTCCGAGTTTATTTCACATTTTGATCTTTTCTTATTTTTGTTTAATTATCTTGTATTTTGCAAAAGCATTAGCGTCAAATAATGACATTTGTTCTTTACTTTGGCTCAACTTTCTGGCTTCCTTTGCAAATTCAACTGCCATTTCATTACCCCTGATCCCAACACGGGCAGGAATCCATTTTAGAATGCAGTTATTCTCCAATGATATCAGTTGAGTAAGTAACGTATGTATTTTCTGTGTGATTATAGTATTGCCCTTCTGAATTGCTTCTAGATCGGATATGAAGTCGTTGTACGGTATATTATAATTCCTTCTGCTTGATGCAGGGATGGTTGGTTAAGGCATACATCAAGAGCTTTCCAGATAGCTGTCAGTTCACAAGTGAAGTTTGACGAAATCTTTCTTGCTCCTTCTTTGATTCTGATATATGTTCCATCTTGCAGTATTATGTTAATTCCAGCCCCTCCATTACTTATGGTAAGGTCTGATGATCCATCTGTATATGCTGTTAAATAATTTATCTGATCGCATAAACCAATTGTGTCAAGTCCTTTCTTTTTAAGAATGTTTATGTTCTCTTTTTTTATTGCAGGGTTCATTCAGGTTAAGATTGATGATTACATTTAATGGCAATGGGGTAGGAAATATTGGTTATTCTCGAATTTGAAATTCATTATGTTTCATATTTATGCTCTTTCTAATATTGTTGTCATACTGAAGTGTTGAAGATCTTTTGAGCCTTTCTTTTTGTGTCCAGTTTAAATAGGTTCTATGGGATATGTGTTCGGTTTCTTTAGTTTTTAAGCTATTGGTGAATTTCATTGTTTTTAATTGTCTTCTACTTTCAAGTAGGTCTAGACCACATTCTCTCTGAATTTTCTAATTGTTGGTATTTGAAACAGAACCAGTGATCAATTTGACCGCTTTTGCTTGAACACTGTCTAGTCTTCTTTTTAGTGATGAACTTGAGGGAGCCCAAACAGGTGTTGCATATTCCTTAATTGGCCTTATTAAGGTGATATATGTTGTTCTGAGAATTTTGGGTTTTGCTCCCCAATTTGTTCCACATAGCCTTCTCAGAATGTTTAGGTTTCTGGTAGCTCTATTTGAGGTGCTAATTATGTGTTCTGTAAATCGCAATTCCTCATCAAGTATCACACCTAGGTAATTTGGAGAACAAATTTTATCAATTATATGGTTGTTTATGCTTATTTTGGAGTTAAATTCATGCCCTTTTCCTGTCAGTGAAGGAGACCTATAGGTTTGTGTTTATTGTTTTTTTGTCATTTTGAGTTTCATTGCCCACTTCTCAATGATGTGTGTCAGTATTTTTCTGATATTTCTATACTGCTACTTGTGTGCCATATGGCTATATAATCTGCATAACAGGCAACTTTTGTGTCTTCAGTGAGGTAAGGATGGATGTTGTTAAGGTTGTGTCGTAATTAGATGTACAACAACTCAAACTTGACCATGACTCTTTTTTTAGCTCTTATTCTTTTCGTTTGGACAACAAAAAATGTCCAATTTATATACACATATATTCTTACATAATGAGACTTTAAAGAATGCAAATAATCTTCATCTATTTACATACACAGCCATCTCCCCCCTTAATAATACTCCAGTCGGTCTGGGGGTTTCCTTTCTCTCTGAGGTCTAGGACTGCGGACGGGCACTTGCACAGCGGCAGGCTCCGGTTTAGGAGTGCAAGAGGGCACGTGCACAGCAACAGGCCCTGGTCTAGGAGTGCAAGAGGGTACGTGCACAGAAGCAGTCTCCTCCTTGTTTCCTGATGTAACCTCTGGAACCTCCTCTTCACTTTATTTCTGACTTCCACCTACAGGCTTCTCTCCTGATGTTCGAGGAAGTATCAAATTTCTTGTCTCCACTTGTTTCTTTCTCACAGGTCACAATTGATTGATATGCCTCTTATACACGACGCCCTCGCAACTTATAAGGTAGTGACGGTAGCTCAATAATTTCAAAATGGTACCTTTTTACCGTTTAGGTCCAGTTGCATAGTTGCGGAAATAAACCTAGCAAACTGTAGTAAACTGCTCCTGCCTTCTTACGGCCTCATGAAATACCTCTCGCGGATTTCCCATCTTGGTATTAAATTCGAGAATCTTGATCTTAAACTTCTTTCCATTAGCAGTTCCGCGGTGGAAATTCCTTTATTACAGTTTGGGGGAATGCTCTATGAGCAAATGGGAATCTTTGTAGATTCGTCTCTAAATCATCCTTCCCATTATTTTTTCTCAAAAGGTTTTTAAACTCTCTAACATATCTCTCAGCTAAACCATTTGTACTAGGATTATACGGACTGGTCTTAGTGTGCCGTATACCATCCATTTTGGTAAATTGCTCGAATTCACCGGAGACAAACTGTCTTCCGTTATCTGTAACCAAAAATTAGGGCAATCCAAATCTGGCAAAAATTTCTCTAAGATGATTTATAATCGTTTTGCTGGTAATATCTTTGATGATAAAAATTTCTATCCACTTTGAGTATGCGTCCACGAGAACCAAAAACATTGAACGGACCCGCTAAATCAAGATGAAGTCGATGCCACGGTTTTTCGGGCCAAGTCCATTCCGAGATGGTTAGCCGGGGGCATGCTTGCCGATTCTTGGCATACTCTACATTGTCTAGGTAACTCCTCGATGTTACTGTCTATGCCTGGCCACCAGAAAATAACGTGTGGCAATCATCTTCATTATAAGAATCCCCATGTGTATTTCATGCAAGTCATTTAAAATTAAAGATATTAATTTTTGGGGAATTACCACTCCTTCACGCCATTAATTCCTCATTGATCTTATAATGAGGAGCTAGTGGGTTTTCTCTCGGTACCCTTGTGAATTTCCAGTTCCCTTCTCTAACATTCCTTAATACTATAGACAGTATTTTTTATCTTGGGGCGTCTCATATGCCACCTCCATAAAAGAGAACGGTACCTCATTCAACCTCCTGAGAAGAAGTACCTGGTCTTCATCAAGAGACTCCCTGACACTCGATTCTAAAGGAAGACGTGACAATGCGTTAACATTGAAATTATCACTATTTTTTCGAAATTCCAGATTCGTAATTTTAAGGACCATCTTTTAATTCTGGATGATGCACATATGGGAATTGGTTTATGAGGTGAAAATATATGAATTAAGGGTCGGTTGTCTGTGACCAATTCAAATTTTCGTCCCAGTAAGTATTGTCTGAATTTCTCAACGCCAAAAGTTATGCTCAATGCTTTCTTTTCTAGTTGAGAGAAACGTTTTTCAGCTTCAGTTAATGTTCTAGAAGCAAAAGCTATAGGGCATTCTTCCTTTCTATCATTTCTATGACTCAGAATTACGCCTAGTCCATTAATAATGATTTACATTTTTAAAATAACATTCAATATTCTTTCGTCCAATTCCATCTACAATTTTTATTGAAAAGTTGATAGAATAGCGCTAAAATGTTTGCTATATTCTTTATGAATCTATAATAATAAATTAATTTGCCCACATCTTATATTATATCGTGCAGGCCAAAGTGTTATAACTTCTCGAATAATACTGGTATACGCAATTTTACCCCTTATGTTTAGTTTATCGCTTTTCGCTCATTAGAAGAAATGGCATAATGAATATTCTCTGTACCCCCCTCCAACTTTAGAAATTCTGCGCAAAAAAAATACTGAATGATTTTACTACCACGTTTTTCAACGCAAAAGGTCGATTTAAAAATGATTTTTTTTAGGGGATACATTTTCAAAATTATGTACAGTATAATAAACAATGATAACATTTGACAAACCCATAGGATATTTGGAATAAAGTACGACAAATATATTTTGTCACTTCCCTCTATATTTCATTTTTGGATCATGACAAATATCCAGTTAAATAGTCAAGTGTCGCCAATTAGCCAAGAAACTATATATTCCTTATAGCAGGAAATCCTATTAGTAGTGCCATCATAATTTTTGGTACTATATTAAAATTTCAAAAATCGTGTATTGATATCAGTAGTTATTTTCAAACATTCAATCTATTTCACAAAACTCCATCTAAAATATAAATATTTTTTGCTACGTGTTTTAATTTGCATATACCTATTTTACATATCTCAGATTGTATTTAAAAATCGTTAACCATTTCTTCTAACTTTTGGCGAAATGGTGTTTTATTAATTTATAATTTGATATTATTAGGGTTCTTTCCTGGTATTCAAAAAGGAAAAATACGTGTCGTTCAGTTATATTTTTCAATTTATCAAACAATTTGGCCGCTGAATCGCTGATTCTGGTAGAGCGCCATCTAGCGAATAAAGTTGTAACTAAAATCAATTTCGAATTTTTCATTATTTGCCATAAAAATTCCCATTGCATACCGAACACAATGGTGTTTACCGCATTGCTCTAGCGCAAATATTCGCGGAGTTATTAATTTTTAAAGTTGTGCGGGACTTTTGGATCACCCTGTATATTTGGTAGAATGTGAAGCAGCCTAGGTCGGTGTAAGTGCGGCAGACAATGAGAAGGACAAGTTCTAGTTCAAATTGAGTAACTGCTAGCACATAGAAAGAGAATGGAAGATTTACACTGATTTATTTCATTGTTCACATATGCTTATTTAGGCCTCCGAGGAATTGCGGTAAAAATTTGAAAATGTTGAATTTATCTTTCCCTAATGTTGCCTTTTTGGAAACACGGTTGAATTTATTTTGATAGTTATCAATTATTTTTGATACCTAAATTTCACCCTTCTTTAAACAAGAAAAATATATAATTATTTACAAATTTAGATGTCTAGTTTAGGTTTCTGTTATTCCAATAGATGGCGCAAATCGTCAGCAAATTACAGCTGCATACAATTAGAAGATACCCTATTTTTAAAAAGATTTTTTGAAACTTTCTTACATGTCTGTCTGCCCAGTAATCTTGTAATCAACTTTTAATATATTTCCAGAGCGTCTAGAAATATGATATTTTGTACAATTTTTAGAACATTCAATATAAAAATGTATCATCCTTTTTGGTTGTCAAGGTGGCCGGAAACGAACAATTTTCCAAATTTCCTCCCAATTTTGTAATTTATTTTCAATATGCCTTAAGACCATACAGATGTATCAAATTTTAAACACTCGCTCAGTCCAACTATCAATGCAAATGTACAAATTTTCAGACTATTGGAAGGTTGAGATAGCCGGAAATGAACTATTTTCTTAATTATTTTTAAATCTTATGTTTTGCACGATGTCAACTCGGTGTTGTAAATTTATTTGTCATAGATTTTTCAAGACTTGAAGCAAGTTAGAAATCCTAATATTCAGATTCCACTCTAAAACTTCCTTGGAATTACAAGCCAACATATGCCAAAATCAATAAATATATTGATTAATCTGTTATAAATCAGTCGTCTGATATGAATATCATCAGGAATATAGGGTACTACATTTCTATAGGCCAAGTTGGGTTGATTCCAGTTCGAGTATTTGTGGGTGAGAGCCAGATGGAGGTTCTGACACAGGTATAGGTGGTACTGAGCTTATTTCAATCGAGGTACCATACGCGTAATTCTTCTTCAGACTGACTAGGATAAAATCGCAAGCTGAGTCATGGTAGTTCAGCGGTGTTGGGGTCACTTCAAACTTGGGTTTGTAGAACGAATTCTGGGAGACACGAGAGAATGCTGTCTAACATAGAGCTTCTCTTTTTGTCTACATACTCCATTTTTGAGGTTTGCTCTCTCTGGTTGTAGAACGATGTGGGAGAGGCGTATCTGTTCTATTGCCAATATCACATGACCTCATGGTTGGTTCAGGGATTTTCGCTAGTAGTTTGGCGATGAGGTCTTACATAGGTTTAAGACGGGAGTGGCCAAGGTTCATAGGTTGGGAGAAATTCTACGAGGGATTATTAGGTAGAGGGTTTGCACTAGGTATGCAGGGAAACGCATCACCTTATGGTAGAGAGCCATAAGGGGATGCAGGAGAGAGGAATACAGGGGAATAAGATCCACCTTGCCAAAATATAATACTACTTCGAGGGTAGTGTCCTTTAAACAGGCTTCAGAGCTTCTCAGCGATAGGCTTCTTACTCTTTGATGAAAAACGTTATTGAGGCCTAATGACAAATGATGCTAGGTTAAGTAAATTTGTGAGGTAAGCAACAGTGCGAGTAGGGAAATTTTCACAAATATAACAAATAGAGTTAGATTCTAACTACAATAGTAACACGCTTCTCAGGGTCTTCTTGAAGCTGACTTTCAGTTTTCAAATATTTTTCATGAAAATAAGCTTCTCATTTTCAGGCCTAGAGTTTAGGGGCCAAAAAAATAAAAATAATGGGCAACTAATAATAAATATATAAAAAGCTTTGAATATTAAAACAATTCAAATTAGCTTACACCTCAGATTCAAATATTTCTAAAGGAGCTCGCAGAAAGTTACACAAACTTCCAATAGAAAAATCGTGAAATGTAAGCAGAATATTTGGTTTAGATGCCGAAAAACTTTGAAAATAAAGTTAAAACGTGTTTATATATATGTAATATTGTTGGAATGTGCCGACGTATGGATAAGCTGGCAGTCGTGTACGTGAGGCGAGTGTTGATGATCTTCCCACACGCGGACAACAAGAAGCAGAGGCAGGGCTAGATGTTAGCACATAGAGGGATCGGGGACAGCCCACGGAACAGAGGTAGAGGCCATGACACCAACTTTGATGTTTATCACCGAGACACGGAGGGAGAGTGTGTGAGACAGACAGGCTGAAGCGAACTCCTGAGAAACACCCCCTAGATCATCTGCCGACCCCCTGCCAAAACTTGTGCTGTTTTTGGGGGGTCTCTATAAGAATGTCCCTCGGGACCCCACATGGGCTGGGCGTTGCCTTTTTCCATCCCTCTGTCCCTGCTGCCACCAGCTGACCGCTCTCTCTTTGAATCTTTATTTTGACATCACTAATTTTAGTTTATATACAAAAAGGGTGTACAGGTTATATTAATAAAGATATAGCATATATACAAAATATGGTAGTGGTAGCAAATAGAAAGTGTAATTTTTATACAGTTTAAAATATACTATATTTATATAAGATTTTATCTGAAAATTAAAATATGAGGGAAAATGTTGACGGCGACTTTCTCAAGCCAAGCCAGCCCGTGAAATAACTAAACAATGTTAAGAGCTCAAATTTCCCACGCCGAGCGAGGCAAGGAGATCTCTTACTACCCTAAGCTTCTTCGCGCCTCAGAAACGACACAAGTGACGATTTCTTCGCCGCTCTCACTACTATTAACAATTCATTGGACAATGATAGACTGAAGTTGCTCACTAAACAAAAAATTACTGAATTATTTTTACAATGAAAATTTGTGAATAATTGTACAAGTGTTTAAAATAATAAAGATAATAAGAATTTCCACTTCTTTAAATATTGTCCATGAATGTATATTATAAAAGAATATTTTTATATATATAATAAACAGAATATCAAATTTGGAGATTTTATTTTTTTCGGTATATTTCTTCTTTTGTCTCTTTATCATTTGATTATAAAATGTAAATTGTTAAAAGGTTTGAATAAATTGTCTTTATATATTAAGGCTTGCCTTCCCTTCACATAACAATATACACTATGTGACACTGAATTAGCAACACTAAGAAATGATGTGCAAAAAGTAGTGAAAATCTGCATAAAAAGAGTACCATTAACGGACAATAGATGATCTTTATTAGAACAGAATACACCTATACACTGGGCGACATCGCTGTCCACTCTATATGTTGTGGGACCACGGCTGGCGGCTATGTAGGCATCAACATGTCTTGGTACTGACTCAATGAGTGTGCGGATGTTGTCCTGAGGAAGGCTGCTAATTCCCTGTCAACCATTAACCACAGTGCATCTTCTGAACGCGGCTGTGGAAGAGCATGAAAGCGACGTCCAATTAGGTCTCAGACTCGATCGAGAGATCAGATGAGACTGGTGGCCATGGAAGCACCGAGGTTTCATACAGGAAATGTTGGCTGAGGCGTGCTGTATGAGGTCGGGCGTTTTTCTTCTGGGAAATGACATTTTCTACTCCCTGAAGGAAGGTCAGTGTTACCGGCCGCAGCACGTTATTCACATATCCTTGAGCCGTCATATGCTCTCAATATGAATCAGATGTAATCTGCTATCATAGGCGATGGCTTCCCCAAGCCATAATGCCGCGTTGTCGTGGGGTGCGGCGTTCTACAGATGCAGCTGGATTAGATTTCTAATCAAGACGGCACTAATGTTTGTGAAGTCTACAAATTCGGCCAAGACAAACCTTGGGTACCTCACTTAGTTGTAGTATTCCACTAAAACACTGGAAATATGGTACAGAATGGAAAAGAGAGCAAAGAAGTTACCTATTCCAAGAATTTGGCGAGGGCTCACTGATCACCTGAATAACTGCTACTTGTAAATGGAGACCCCTTCTGAATAGCAAAGTAGCAAGAATGCTCGTGTTTAATTTATCCGGATATTTCTTCATCCATTGTTTCCGTTCCTCTCAGTCCTGAGTACCCAATACCTAATCCGCCAAAGAAACGCCCATCTACATCATTACAGAACAGTAAATCAGAGGAACAAGAAAGCCTTCAATACATTTGCATTCTCGCTCAATCCTAATGATAAGGCAAATATGCAAATTTTCAGACGTCTAGATCGATGGTTTAAGGTAAAAATTGCTATTTTTCAAGGTTGTCCTAATACATAAAAAAAAACATAGTATGAACTAAGTAGGAAAAATCGTGCTATTCAGAGATATTTTAAAGAGAGAGAGAAAGCTTTTATAATTATGTAATTTTCAATTTTATTGTAAAATTCTGAATTTTATTAATATATTATAAAATGCTTGAGATATTTTTGTTTGTATTAAATCCCATGGAGTATTTTAATTCAAGCAATATTCATATAGAAAACATTTACTTAAGATCTTCAGTGAGAAGCTGGGTAACATAATTTATAATTGTAATGAATAGTATTTGAGTAAAAAAACCTTTTTTATATAACTACACACTCGATGGAAAATGCTCTCGGGTCATTTGGATAGTTAAAAATATTAGTGTATATTCAATTGCCATAAACAAGTTTTGAAATTTATAATTGAAATCTTGTGCATTTTTAGTGTTGTTTCAAATTTTCAAAATGAATATTCAGCAACTGGTTATTTTTCAAAAAAATATGAAAATATGAATCTCTATAAATGTTAGGGAAACATTTAGAATATAATGCAGGACGAATTTTAGAAAGAGAGAATGAGAATTAATAATGAGTGGTAAAACGATATACTCCGTCATATTTCTTATGTGTTGAACGTTCTTCTTGATTTTTGATGGCTTTTATTTATTTTTATTTTAATCCCCACAGATGATTCATATATCAAAATCATCCCAAGAAATTATGGATATACTAAAAACAATTCCTATGAAATTCCCATATTCTATTAATATTTATCATGTTAGTTTCCTGAATTAATATATTTCACAAATCAAATTTATTATTATATTGAAATATTTTTAGGTATCAAATATGAATTAGGTTTCCTGAGTCACGCCGCTCCAACAATGTGCACTTTATAAAATATTTTTTTACTCTAGGTAGGATGTCTAGGAGCCTGGCAGGGCTGATTTAATCTGACTCGGCTGAGTAATGCCTGAAAAAGGCGGAGGCTGATTCGAGCGACCCGATGTTGGAGCTCTGTTAAAAGAGTGGTATAGGCCTCCTGGGGAACCCACCACTATAAACAAAGGGTAACGCGCCAACGGCAGTACCTCCTGGGTGGTGGGAAATTATGCCTGAAATAATAAAAAGAAATAATATATGAATACACACACAAATGAATAAACTTCAATTAAATTTATACGTTTGTAATCAAATATTTATGCTGTATCGATAAAATATGTTACACCAGACTTTAAATATAGTATCATTGTGGAATAAATCCTCTCATTATATCTTTTGATATAAAATACTGCTCTACAATCTGAGTTTCCAAATTTGAAGATGGCCGAGCATAGAGAGATGATCAACTTTCTTTAGATATCTCCCGTCTTGAAGAATATTGTTCTAGAACTGGACTGTAATTCTAGATAGAACATTTGCTAAAGCCAACAGTTAAGTTGTAAGTGTGGAAGAGCATATTAATGGATCGCAAATAAAGTAATATTTTTCAATAAAAGAGGCGAAACTTTGAACAAAATTATTGTTATTTCGATATTTCAGGGACCAGCACGCTTGTCTTTCTTAACACAAAATTAATATATAGTCTCTCTTGAGGTAACCCGATTCCTGGAGCGTACTAAAGTCTAATATATAGTGGCAAAGGGTTGTTGAAGATATAAGTTGTATATATAATAAAACTGTTATAATTAACTCTTACAAATCTCTTGACACTAGAGAAATGATTGCCTTGAGAAAGGCTGTGTATGTATCTCGTTGTATTATTGAAATATAGATAATTTTGTAAATTTCCTGAATACACTTCTTTTATTTAAAGTTTGCTATTCATGGATTGAAATATTTTTGAAAAATAAACAAAGCCTATCCAGCTGTGTGCCCTCGAACTCACGTGCTTATTCAATGGCATATAAGCGGGAAAGCGATAAACTCTTTTAGAATTTGAAGTATTTATTTTATGGTGCGAACTAAATAATATGTTATCTGAGAAAAATGGTGATAATCTACCAACGGTTAAATAATTGGTTAAATAAATTGGTTAATTATATTTAATAAAAACAAAATATTGTCAAAGGGTCATCACAAGTGCTACAAATCAATAAAGAAGAAGAATCCATCATCAACATGTCAGGATGAACAAGGACACGGCTTGGGTACCACTGGAATTTAAGTATACACCATCCTGGGTTTGAAAACGAATGCCTTGAAAACATTATGGACTATCTATGTCTTCGCCACAATTGGAATGAGGTGAAATTAAATTTATAAGAAGGAACCTTAACCAACTGTTTGTGATTAACGCTCCATAAATATTATCATTAAGGAAATCGCACACAACTAGCTAGAGCAGCTGTTCAGTACCGAGGGAGGACCGGAAAAGCAAAGAAATCAACACAAAATATATCGCAGAGGACCATCCTAGCGATTAGTGCGTGGCTTGCGAGTCTATATCTGCTGGGCAGTAACAATCACTTATGCAAGTGACTGGAAACCACCACCTCTCTGGAACTGAACACCCTTCAGTCCCGCTTTTGATACAGAAAATGCCATTGAAAACTCAAAATACCCACAGAGTGAGAATAAATCCTACGGAACGTTATAGATTATAGTAAGACTTGAAAATCCACCGCCCCATCACAGATCAGCTAGCGATCCTGGGCGACTCAATGACACTGATGGAGAATAGGGACATTACAAAGCTGGTCATCCCAGGGAGGTTTGCCATACTAAAGATGATGTACATCTGGATTTGATTTCCCACAAAGAACACCTTTTGTCTTCTTTGCTCTGAACCAACTTCCTGCTGGATAATACAAGTAGCTACAACTTCTCGGAGTTAAACAATCTTAAGAGGTCACTCTGTAGTTTCTTGGTAAAGAAGAGATTACACTAGGGAGTGCGGGTGATCTATGACCTCAAATAAAAGGCAGTTTTCTAGGTGACAAACGGTCTTTGTGAAAACAGAAACCTTCAGAGGTTGGAGAGACTGTGCAGTGGTGGATAGATTTAGGGAAAGGCAGGAAAACCCTTTGTTATGTTGTTAATATATTTTTGAGGGAAGATATTCTAAGGAGTGTAGCATGTAAAATGCAGAGTTTGTTGCCTCAAAGTGGTTTGTTTTGGAGAGAAAAGCCTTTTAAAAACAATAGTTTAGTTTCTGATGTAGAATACTTCAACTTTTTTCTTTAAAAACGATAATTGGAAAAAGGATTTGGGCGAGTATTGTAAAACAACCAATTTTAAATAATGTGAAAAAATAGTAAAAATGTGATATTGTACTGGGATAAGGTGCATAAATGCTGACTAGAGCCAACAGCCCAAAAATCGTCTGTGGTTAGCTTTTCATGAATAATCAAGAATGGGTATTTGCCCAATTCTGAAATAAATAAAAAATCAACAAACCCTCAGAAACTTTCAGTTGCACGATACGGAGATGCCCTTTTTTTCCTTTCTCAATTTTAAAAAGTTAGATAAAAAAACCTAAAAATTATATTTTCAAATCAAACTGATAATCAAAGAGCGCACATATTCTTGCCATTGTTTTCTACAGATATACAGGGTGATCCAAAAGTCCCGCACAACTTTAAAAATTAATAACTCCGCGAATATTTGCGCTAGAGCAATGCGGTAAACACCATTGTGTTCAGGATGCAATGGGATTTTTTATGGCAAATAATGAAAAATTCGAAATTGATTTTAGTTACAACTTAATTCGCTAGAGAGAGAGATGGCGCTCTACCAGAAGCAGCTATTCAGCGGCCAAATTGTTTGATAAATTGAAAAATATAACTGAACGACACGTATTTTTCCTTTTTGAATACCAGGAAAGAACCCAAATAATATCGAATGATAAATTAGTAAAACACCATTTCGCCAAAAGTTAGAAGAGATTGTTAACGATTTTTAAATACAATCTGAGATATGTAAAATAGGTATATGTAAATTAAAACATGTAGCAAAAAAAAACCTGATATTTTAGATGCGGTTTGCTGGAATCCTCTCAGCTATTTATATTTCGAAAATAATAAATTTCTAATTTTTTAAATTCAACTCTCTCTCAGTATCGATTATATTTATTTTAATTCATTTGAAAAATATTTATCTATCTCTGATGATTTATTTTACTCTGGAATGCCGTTGTTGTTTTTGTCGTGTCCAATAAAGAACCTCAGATGTCTCCATGCATCTCTACACAGCAGCAGCAGCATTGTCCACTATCTAGGGTGTGTAAAGCAGCTGCTCTGGGTCTATGTCAATTTTCTGCAAGGATGCGGGCATGAGAATATGTGGGTAGGTGTTAGTTCCACACCAGGACAGTTGTTGCATGTTCTATAGGTTCTTGTGCCATCTGGATGTATTGTCACCCTTTATAATGTTTTGTTCTAAATATTGTTATAGTTTTGTCATTTTTCTCTCCGAGTTTATTTCACATTTTGATCTTTTCTTATTTTTGTTTAATTATCTTGTATTTTGCAAAAGCATTAGCGTCAAATAATGACATTTGTTCTTTACTTTGGCTCAACTTTCTGGCTTCCTTTGCAAATTCAACTGCCATTTCATTACCCCTGATCCCAACACGGGCAGGAATCCATTTTAGAATGCAGTTATTCTCCAATGATATCAGTTGAGTAAGTAACGTATGTATTTTCTGTGTGATTATAGTATTGCCCTTCTGAATTGCTTCTAGATCGGATATGAAGTCGTTGTACGGTATATTATAATTCCTTCTGCTTGATGCAGGGATGGTTGGTTAAGGCATACATCAAGAGCTTTCCAGATAGCTGTCAGTTCACAAGTGAAGTTTGACGAAATCTTTCTTGCTCCTTCTTTGATTCTGATGTATGTTCCATCTTGCAGTATTATGTTAATTCCAGCCCCTCCATTACTTATGGTAAGGTCTGATGATCCATCTGTATATGCTGTTAAATAATTCATCTGATCGCATAAACCAATTGTGTCAAGTCCTTTCTTTTTAAGAATGTTTATGTTCTCTTTTTTTATTGCAGGGTTCATTCAGGTTAAGATTGCTGATTATATTTAATGGCAATGGGGTAGGAAATATTGGTTATTCTCGAATTTGAAATTCATTATGTTTCATATTTATGCTCTTTCTAATATTGTTGTCGTACTGAAGTGTTGAAGATCTTTTGAGCCTTTCTTTTTGTGTCCAGTTTAAATAGGTTCTATGGGATATGTGTTCGGTTTCTTTAGTTTTTAAGCTATTGGTGAATTTCATTATTTTTAATTGTCTTCTGCTTTCAAGTAGGTCTAGACCACATTCTCTCTGAATTTTCTAATTGTTGGTATTTGAAACAGAACCAGTGATTAATTTGACCGCTTTTGCTTGAACACTGTCTAGTCTTCTTTTTAGTGATGAACTTGAGGGAGCCCAAACAGGTGTTGCATATTCCTTTATTGGCCTTATTAAGGTGATATATGTTGTTCTGAGAATTTTGGGTTTTGCTCCCCAATTTGTTCCACATAGCCTTCTCAGAATATTTAGGTTTCTGGTAGCTCTATTTGAGGTGCTAATTATGTGTTCTGTAAATCGCAATTCCTCATCAAGTATCACACCTAGGTAATTTGGAGAACAAATTTTATCAATTATATGGTTGTTTATGCTTATTTTGGAGTTAAATTCATGCCCTTTTCCTGTCAGTGAAGGAGACCTATAGGTTTGTGTTTATTGTTTTTTTGTCATTTTGAGTTTCATTGCCCACTTCTCAATGATGTGTGTCAGTATTTTTCTGATATTTCTATACTGCTACTTGTGTGCCATATGGCTATATAATCTGCATAACAGGCAACTTTTGTGTCTTCAGTGAGGTAAGGATGGATGTTGTTAAGGTTGTGTCGTAATTAGATGTACAACAACTCAAACTTGACCATGACTCTTTTTTTAGCTCTTATTCTTTTCGTTTGGACAACAAAAAATGTCCAATTTATATACACATATATTCTTACATAATGAGACTTTAAAGAATGCAAATAATCTTCATCTATTTACATACACAGCCATCTCCCCCCTTAATAATACTCCAGTCGGTCTGGGGGTTTCCTTTCTCTCTGAGGTCTAGGACTGCGGACGGGCACTTGCACAGCGGCAGGCTCCGGTTTAGGAGTGCAAGAGGGCACGTGCACAGCAACAGGCCCTGGTCTAGGAGTGCAAGAGGGTACGTGCACAGAAGCAGTCTCCTCCTTGTTTCCTGATGTAACCTCTGGAACCTCCTCTTCACTTTATTTCTGACTTCCACCTACAGGCTTCTCTCCTGATGTTCGAGGAAGTATCAAATTTCTTGTCTCCACTTGTTTCTTTCTCACAGGTCACAATTGATTGATATGCCTCTTATACACGACGCCCTCGCAACTTATAAGGTAGTGACGGTAGCTCAATAATTTCAAAATGGTACCTTTTTACCGTTTAGGTCCAGTTGCATAGTTGCGGAAAAAAACCTCGCAAACTGTAGTAAACTGCTCCTGCCTTCTTACGGCCTCATGAAATACCTCTCGCGGATTTCCCATCTTGGTATTAAATTCGAGAATCTTGATCTTAAACTTCTCTTTATTAGCAGTTCCGCGGTGGAAATTCCTTTATTATAGTTGGGGGAATGCTCTATGAGCAAATAGGAATCTTTGTAGATTCGTCTCTAAATCATCCTTCCCATTATTCTTTCTCAAAAGGTTTTTAAACTCTCTTACATATCTCTCAGCTAAACCATTTGTACTAGGATTATACGGATTGGTCTTAGTGTGCCCTATACCAATCATTTTGGTAAATTGCTCGAATTCACCGGAGACAAACTGTCTTCCATTATCTGTAACCAAAAATTAGGGCAATCCAAATTTGGCAAAATTTCTCTAAGATGATTTATAATAGTTTTGCTGGTAATATCTTTGATGATAAAAATTTCTATCCACTTTGAGTATGCGTCCACGAGAACCAAAAACATTGAACGGACCCGCTAAATCAAGATGAAGTCGATGCCACGGTTTTTCGGGCCAAGTCCATTCCGAGATGGTTAGCCGGGGGCATGCTTGCCGATTCTTGGCATACTCTACATTGTCTAGGTAACTCCTCGATGTTACTGTCTATGCCTGGCCACCAGAAAATACCGTCTCGCAATCATCTTCATTTTAAGAATCCCCATGTGTATTTCATGCAAGTCATTTAAAATTAAAGATCTTAATTTTTGGGGAATTACCACTCCTTCACGCCATTAATTCCTCATTGATCATATAATGAGGAGCTAGTGGGTTTTCTCTCGGTACCCTTGTGAATTTCCAGTTCCATTCTCTAACATTCCTTAATACTATAGACAGTATTTTTTATCTTGGGGCGTCTCATATGCCACCTCCATAAAAGAGAACGATACCTCATTCAACCTCCTGAGAAGAAGTACCTGGTCTTCATCAAGAGACTCCCTGACACTCGATTCTAAAGGAAGACGTGACAATGCGTTAACATTGAAATTATCACTATTTTTTCGAAATTCCACATCCGTAATTTTAAGGACCATCTTTTAATTCTGGATGATGCACATATGGGAATTGGTTTATGAGGTGAAAATATATGAATTAAGGGTCGGTTGTCTGTGACCAATTCAAATTTTCGTCCCAGTAAGTATTGTCTGAATTTCTCAACGCCAAAGGTTATGCTCAATGCTTTCTTTTCTAGTTGAGAGAAACGTTTTTCAGCTTCAGTTAATGTTCTAGAAGCAAAAGCTATAGGGCATTCTTCCTTTCTATCATTTCTATGACTCAGAATTACGCCTAGTCCATTAATAATGATTTACATTTTTAAAATAACATTCAATATTCTTTCGTCCAATTCCATCTACAATTTTAATTCAAAAGTTGATAGAATAGCGCTAAAATGTTTGCTATATTCTTTATGAAAATATAATAATAAATTAATTTGCCCACATCTTATATTATATCGTGCAGGCCAAAGTGTTATAACTTCTCGAATAACACTGGTATACACAATTTTACCCCTTATGTTTAGTTTATCGCTTTTCGCTCATTAGAAGAAATAGCATAATGAATATTCTCTGTACCTCCCTCCAACTTTAGAAATTTTGCGCAAAAAATAATACTAAATGATTTTACTACCACGTTTTTCAACGCAAAAGGTCGATTTAAAAATGATTTTTTTAGGGGATACATTTTCAAAATTATGTACAGTATAATAAACAATGATAACATTTGACAAACCCATAGGATATTTGGAATAAAGTACGACAAATATATTTTGTCACTTCCCTCTATATTTCATTTTTGGATCATGACAAATATCCAGTTAAATAGTCAAGTGTCGCCAATTAGCCAAGTAACTATATATTCCTTATAGCAGGAAATCCTATTAGTAGTGCCATCATAATTTTTGGTACTATATTAAAATTTCAAAAATCGTGTATTGATATCAGTAGTTATTTTCAAACATTCAATCTATTTCACAAAACTCCATCTAAAATATAAATATTTTTTGCTACGTGTTTTAATTTGCATATACCTATTTTACATATCTCAGATTGTATTTAAAAATCGTTAACCATTTCTTCTAACTTTTGGCGAAATGGTGTTTTATTAATTTATAATTTGATATTATTAGGGTTCTTTCCTGGTATTCAAAAAGGAAAAATACGTGTCGTTCAGTTATATTTTTCAATTTATCAAACAATTTGGCCGCTGAATCGCTGATTCTGGTAGAGCGCCATCTCTAGCGAATAAAGTTGTAACTAAAATCAATTTCGAATTTTTCATTATTTGCCATAAAAGATCCCATTGCATCCTGAACACAATGGTGTTTACCGCATTGCTCTAGCGCAAATATTCGCGGAGTTATTAATTTTTAAAGTTGTGCGGGACTTTTGGAGCCAGATGGAGGTTCTGACACAGGTATAGGTGGTACTGAGCTTATTCCAATCGAGGTACCATACGCGTAATTCTTCTTCAGACTGACTAGGATAAAATCGCAAGCTGAGTCATGGTATTTCAGCGGTGTTGGGGTCACTTCAAACTTGGGTTTGTAGAACGAATTCTGGGATACACGAGAGAATGCTGTCTAACATAGAGCTTCTCTTTTTGTCTACATACTCCATTTTTGAGGTTTGCTCTCTCTGGTTGTAGAACGATGTGGGAGAGGCGTATCTGTTCTATTGCCAATATCACATGACCTCATGGTTGGTTCAGGGATTTTCGCTAGTAGTTTGGCGATGAGGTCTTACATAGGTTTAAGACGGGAGTGGCCATGGTTCATAGGTTGGGAGAAATTCTACCAGGGATTATTAGGTAGAGGGTTTGCACTGTTAGAATGGTTTTAGGTTTTATATTATTTTAGAAATTAATACATACGATTTTAGTAATTGAAAATAGTTTATTTATAAAATGCAAAACTATATCTGAAAATTTATTTACCAGTAATAATATATAAGAATCGTGAGGAGTGATAACTATGCAAAAATTAATGATGATATACCACAAAATATTTAAAATAATTATTCAGTGACAATATTTTATAAAATATTAAAGTCTAAAATTGAATTCATATATTCAACACTCCTTCTTGAATTCATGTTTTAGAGTTTTAATTACTCTATCAAAACTTCATCTGCAGCAGTGAAGATCTGTGTTTTTCAAAAGTTCCCTTTGGAAGAGGCTTGGTTAGGATATCAGCAACTTGGTCTTGGGTTGGGCAAAACTGAACATCAACATTTTCTCTTATCTGATCTTTAAAAAAATGATATCGAACATCTATATGTTTTGTATTTCTGTTCATTTGTCCTGTCTTCATTAAAGTCATTGCACTTTGGTTGTCAATATTTAATTTAGCAAGTAGGGTTTCATTTGTAAGTTCTTCAATTAGTGCTTTTATATAAATGAGTTCTTTCACACATTCAGCTGCAGCAATATATTCTGCCTCAGTAGTGGATAAGGCTACAATTGGTTGTTTTCTTGAACTCCAGCTTATTGGTCCTTTACCAAACAAAATTGTATATCCGGATGTACTTTTTCTTGTTTTCATGTCTCCAGCAAAGTCTGAGTCACAATATGCATTAAGTTTCATATCTTCATCTTGTTTACTATAGTGAAGTCCAAAAGTTTTGGTTTGTTTCAAATATCTCATAGTTCTTTTAACATTTTGTATATCTTGGTTTGTCGGTTCATGCATCGAACGACTTTCATAACCAAGTCCTTTTTGTTCATTTCCTCTAGCAACAAGTCTTGCTTTATAATGTCCACCATCCTTTATCTTGAATATCCATCTATAACTGAGTATCTTCTTTCCTTTAACTTCTTCAGCATTTACAAAATCCCAAGTTTCATTTTTCTTCAATGAATCTTTTTCTTTCTGTATTGCTTTTACCCAGTTTTCTTTGTCTACTCCGGTTACAGCTTCATTGTATGTTAACAATCCTATTTCTCCAGAAACAGAATTCAACACTTCATAATCTTTTAGTCTTTCAGGTCTATTGATATTTTCTCTATTCCTTAACATATATTTTGAATTTGTCGAGTTCTGTGGTTTATCATGGGTATCCAATTCCAATTTAGGGTCTTGACTTTCCTCTATTTCAGAATCCAGATCTTCTCTGTATCTTGGCTGAATGACACTGGTCATTTCATTTGTTAGTTTTCCTGTCAACACTACATCTCTTGCAATTATAATCCTTCTTTTCTGCATGTCCCACAATCTGTATCCATTTCCACTGTATCCGATAAGTGAATATTTTTCACTTTTACTATCCAATTTTTTTAGGTTTCCCAATTTTTTGACATACACTTCACTCCCGAATAATTTTACATTAGAAAGATTAGGCTTTCTTCCAAACCACATCTGTGCTGGTGTTGTTTGTACTGTATTTGAAGGGCTTCTGTTGATTAAATAGGCAGCGACTCTTGTGGCCTCTCCCCACATTTCCTTATTTAATTTGGAATCCAGCAAAAGTGCTCTGGTTTTTTCAATCAGAGTTCGATTCAACCTTTCTGCTTTTCCATTTAATTGTGGAGTATATGGAATTGTAAAATCAAGTATTATTCCTTTCATTTTGCACCATTCTTTAACTTGCGTATTGGCATATTCACCGCCATTATCACACCTTAATTTTGACACTTTCGCATTTAAGAATCTTTCCACTTCATTTACATATTCTTTAATATATTCTTTTGCTTCATATTTATTGCTGAGCAAATACACATAACAGAAATGTGTATAATCATCCAAAAATGTCATTATATATTTCTTATTATCATGTGTTAAGGGTTCTATTGGGCCGCACAAATCAGTATGAACAATTTCCAAAGGTCGGGTAGCTCTAGATCTTTCATTTCCAAATGACTTCCTAGTTTGCTTTGCCATGATGCAAATTTCGCACACATCATTTTCCTGTTTTTCCAATTTGTTAAGCTCCATACCATCAACCAAACTTTCAAGTTTTCTTAGATTCTGCATCCCAATGTGTCCCAATTTTCTGTGCCATTCTTGGGTTTTGTTTTCACTTGGTAAGGTAAGGTTCGAGTCATTTTGCTTTGAAAAATGTTGTTCAATATTTACAGCATAAAGTCCATTTTCAAGTTGATCTCCTTCTAGAACTTTTTTTCCATCTTTCAAAATTGTCACTTTATCACCTTTAAAATTTACTTCTCCTCCGTTGTTAACAATTGAGGTCACTGACAAAAGGTTTTTTGATAATTCAGGCACAAATATTACTTCATTTAGGTTACATTGTCTCCCCTTAAATTGTCCTGAAGTTTTTGCTCTCATAACTTCTTCTTTTTTTGCAACATTGATGTTCACATCACACTTTTTTTGATGATCAAGCAACTTTTCTTCATTAATCATGTGACAGGTGGATCCGCTATCAACAATGAAAGTGACTGATGATCTTTTATCATATTCTTCTCTTTGTTCAGCAATGAAAGCAATGGGAGGTTGCTTTTCTTTGTTCCTGAAATAGCAGTCTTTTTCTTTATGATTAAACTTTTTACATATTCTGCATTATTCTTTGTTTACTTTAGCAGCAGGTTTACTGTTGTTCTTAAAGAAACAGTCCTTTTCTTCATGGTTAGTTTTTTTACAAAATTTGCAGAATTTTCTTTGGGTGCAATTTTTAGATATATGTCCTGGTTTATTACAAGTAAAACATACCTTTTGTTTTGTTGCATTCATAGCCACTCGGTCTTCTGGTTGGCTCTGTCTATTTCTTCTTATTTCTTCAGTGGTCAATCTTGATATTAGATTTTCAATAGTTTTTTCATCTTTTCCAGTTGACTCCCAAGCAGTACAAAAATAATTATAATCTTCTGGCAAAATTGTTAAAATCTTTGAAATAACAATATTGTCATCAAAGTTCTGTTTTAGATTATTGAGTTTAAAAGCCAAATTTCTTAAATTACTTATGTTGGATACAAGGTCTACATTTTTATCAAATTTATAAGTGTGAAATTCTTGTAGCAGCTTACATTTTAATTGTTAATCATCTCTTTCAAATATTCTGCATATGGTGTCATACATTGATTTGGCATTTTCACAATGTATTATGTGTGTTAATATCGTTTTATCGATGCTCGAAATAATATATTTTTGGGCTTTAGCATCTTTTATTATCCATGCGTTTTTTTCTTTTTCATCCTTTTGATCTTTAAAACACAATTTACCATTTATTATTTCAATTAAATTATTAGCTTTAAAAATAATGTTAATTTGAAATTTCCAAATATCAAAATTTTCAGAGTCTTTTAATTTATCTATAATCGAAATATCTTCCATAACAGCAGCCATTTTTATTTTTACGATTTTAGATTTTAAGTTATAACCACGCTTTATGCTGCCACTGTTAGAAAGGTTTTAGGGTTTTATATTATTTTAGAAATTAATACATACGATTTTAGTAATTGAAAATAGTTTATTTATGCAAAACTATATCTTTCCATTTATTTACTAGTAATAATATATAAGAATAGTGAGGAGTGATAACTATGCAAATATTAATGATGATATACCACAGAATATTTAAAATAATTATTCAGTGACAATATTATATAAAATATTAAAGTCTAAAATTGAATTCATATATTCAACACTCCTTCTTGAATTCATGTTTTAGAGTTTTAATTACTCTATCAAAACTTCATCTGCAGCAGTGAAGATCTGTGTCAAATGGAGTTATGAAGGAATTATTCGAGACGCAACTTTGCCGAATTATACCGCCTCAAACTTCCTAGCCATTCCTACATTTAAATCCAGATTTATTTAATAGCGATCGTTTTAAAACAAACCTCAAGTAACGACCAGAAAATTTCCCGTTAAATTCACAAACCTATTCTATCTACATACCCTACACCAACCCATTTGGATAGGTATTACTTACTTATTTACTCTCTTTCACACAGATCCAAACTAGGAGAGAAAGAATTTCAAGCCAGTGAGCCGCAGACTTCCCCCATATCTCCCTCCCCCTTCAAAAACAACATAAATCGCACCCCGGTCGTAAAAATGGACGTAATCACCGCTAGTTGACATACCAAAGACCCCAGTGATGATAGACTAAACATCTCGAGACAAAATTCCCGCGTCACTAAATCCAACGCCCGTCAACAATACCCATCAGTCCCATCGCCTCCCGTTTCATGTATACAACGTCCTCTCTCCCCGCTAACAAAGCTGCCAACTAAAAATCCGCTTTCGGAACGACCGCCATGTGTTTCCGATCAGCCATTAATATTTCCCCAGAATTTCACAAATTCCCAGACAGAGATTATAAAAATACCGGATTGATAGACTAAACAACTCGACACCACCCCGCGTCTCTCCCCCTAGCTCGCCTCCAGAAAATTTGGAGCGTGTCCCGCATTCCTCTTACTACATTAACAGTCGATATCTTAACCTAACTTTTAAAACATTTTAAGAAGCCTCAGGATTCCAGACCTGAAGATATTGAAACCATGCTATAATTGTAATTTATTCATTGTATTTACCCCCCCTCCCCCCTTCAAATTATTGTAAATATGATGACCTGGAGAGAATGCCTTTCAAGATCACCTCAATAAAGTTATTTTGCATTGAAACTGAATCTTCCAATATAGGACTTGCATGCGTTGTTTAACGTCCTGCTCGACACTGTAGATGTCCAGCATGGACGAAATCACCTATCAGTACGCTCCAATGTCAAGTCCTCCTGACACTGTCTTGTAAGATCATCCAAACTCTCGGAGGTAATACGACGCGCCTTACACTTGCCGCAAATGTTGAAAGCCTCTGTCCCCCCACACAACAATGCCATTTCGGCGCCTGTCCCCCGACACATAGACATACCCCGCACCTGGAGTTCACCTATCTTCCCGCAACTTTACTCTGAATTCTTAGCTTCTCGGATCGTTGTTATCCATATTACAATATCGTAAAGATAGAGGCTGCCTGGCCGGCATTCATAGTTCTTGAAAAAAGATACTTCGGCCAGTATAATTCTTTTTATTACCTCGACGTTTCGACAAAAAGCTTTTGTCCTCGTCAGGAGCAAACAAAAATTAAAACATATAGCAAGGCGTTAAAAAGGCGTTATTAGAATAATTTTTAACGCCTTGCTATATGTTTTAATTTTTGTTTGCTCCTGACGAGGACAAAAGCTTTTTGTCGAAACGTCGAGGTAATAAAAATAATTATACTGGCCGAAGTATCTTTTTTCAAGATATTACCATATATACACCTTCATAAAAGTGGACTAGAGAGGGTGTTGTATGATTGTATATTCACCTTTTCATCTTAGATATTGACCTGGATTTTCATGGAATAACATTTTCATTGTAGAAGGTATTACTATCTTTCCAATAAATAAATGAAACAAAACATCTTCTTTCTTATCTCCACCCAATCACACTAAGGTATCAAGCCTGTAAAGCTTGAGATTTTTGATGGTGTCTGCCGGGGAAGAGTAGGGCTCATCAATGGATGAGTCAATACAGTCAATAATATGTCTTGGGGTTGCAGGCTGAGAATTGCACTTGGTGCATAGTGGGAAAACCTTGCAACCATTCTGGAAAGTCATTGTCCGTAGATGACCAGACTTAAGTCTGGAAATCAAAGAATGTTGTTCTCTTGGGAGGACAGAACTGATGCTTGTCCCTCCTGCTCTGTACCAGTCATGTGCAGCATCAGATTTCCATTCCTGCAGGCATTGGGTTTTGATGGTACGGAGGAGGTCTCTTTCGTCTAGTTGGGTGGTGGATTCTCTTGCTTCAGGTAGGCCAAGAGCACCAGCCTTTGCCAGAGAGTCTGCCAGCTCATTACCAGGAATTCCAACGTGAGCTGGAAGCCATTGCACTGTGACTGAGCTGTTGGCTGGGAGTCGGTTTACAGACTTAGCAATGCTCTTGAGGAGGGGTTCTTGACTGGAGAAGCAGCTTTGAAGGGTATAAATGGCTGCTCTTGAGTCGGAGTAGATTATTATTTTGCTTGGCGAGTTGATGTTGATGTCTTTTAGAGCCGTATCTATAGCAGAGAGTTCTGATTTATAAACTGAAAGATGTCTAGGGTGGGAGAGGCAGATTTTTTTCCAGGATCTTAGCTTTGTAGATAGCAATTCCACTGCCAGACAGTCCAGTTTCAAGTTGGCTACCGTCAGTGTAAATTGTGATGTCGAAGAGGGAGCTATTTTCCTCAATGATTTGGAGGCCAAGAGCTTTAAGTAATTCTGGCTGAGTTTCATGTTTGTGGGGATTGTCTGGTAGATGAGGGAAACAGATGAGTTTGTTGCGAGTTTTGTGTGGGGGATAGGAAGTTCTGTGTTTGGGATTAATTGGGATGTCTAAAAGATTAGAGTTGTGAGCCATGTTGAGAAGAGTGGGGCGTTTTAATCTTTGGTTTGGGACCCAATTTCTAATAAATTTTCCTGTAAGATGTTCTTTTGGAGAGTTAATCTTTTTTGTTATAAATTTTGAAAAGCAGATTTTTCTCCTTAGGTGCAGGGGAAGAAGGTTGGATTCGAGTTCAGCAATGCGATTTGGGCAGGATCCTCGAAGTCCGCTGATGATTTTAGCTGCGCTTGCTTGGATTCTGTCTATTTTGGATAGGTTAGTTTTACTTGCATTGATCCAGGCTGGTGTAGCATATTCCAAAATAGGTTTTACGAGTGCAAGGTACGTTGTGCGTAAGATATTGGCATTTGCACCCCAGTTTAAGCCTGATATTTTTTTCAGGATTTTGAGCCTATTTTTGGCTTTGCTTATCATGGTGTCAATATGTTTTTTAAAAGTGAGCGCAGGGTCGAGTGTGACACCAAGATATCTTGGGGAATCTGAATATTGAAGTTTTGAATTATTTAAGAAAATATTTGGGGTCCAGTGGCGAAGGTTGTTGTTGATGGTGAAGAGGCCGATTTCAGATTTTCTGATGTTAATGGATAATATCAGTTTCTTAGTTACCTTTTGTAGATTTTTCATGGCTTTATTCAGAGATTGTTCTGCATCGGAGAGGTTGTTTTTGGAGACCCAGATGATTATGTCATCTGCGTAAAGGGCAATTTTAGCTGGCGGTTTGATAGAAGTGTGTACATCATTTAGGTAAATATTGAAGAGAATAGGGCTTAGGATTGATCCTTGGGGTAGACCTTGGTAAATACGAGTGGTTTTTGATTTGATGTTGTTGAAGTTAACCTGTATGGTACGTTTGGATAGAAAATTGCTGATCCAACTCAGCATACTTCCCTCTATTCCAAGTTCGTCGAGTTTGAGAATTAGCTTTTCCTTCCAGACTCTGTCGAAGGCTTGGGAAAGATCGATGAAGGCTGCTATAGTGGATTCTGTAGGTTTATGATGGAAGCTGTCCTGGGTTTGTTGAACGAAGTAAAAGATTGAATCTTCTGTGCTTTGATATTTTTTAAAATCTATTTGATGAGGGTCTAGTAGGTTGTTGAGGTTAAGATAAAAAGTTAACCTATTGAGAATCATGTGTTCCATGATTTTGCAGGGAATAGAGGTCAGAGAGATAGGTCTGTAGTTGGTTGGGTGGTTCTCAAGCTTGCCTGGTTTGTGGATGGGGATAATTGTGGCATGTTTCCACTCTTTAGGGAGGGTAGACGAGCTCCAACTGTAATTGAAAATGCTTAAGAGTTCTAGTTTGGCATGGGAACTGAGGTTTTTCAACATGGGTCCAGTGATGTTGTCTGGACCAGGAGCTTTTGTAGGGTCAAGATGACTTAAAGCTTCGTCCAGTTCATGCTCTTGAAAAGGTTTACTGAAAATGTTGTGGCTGGGTTTGGATTTTGCAAGGTTTCTGGTGAGCCTAGATTTTCTACCTATTATTTTATCCTGTAAATTAAAATTAAGTTTTGCGGTGGAGCTGTAATGGTGGGCAAAATGATTTGCTATGCTGTATTTGTCTGTGAGGGGATTTCCAGAATTATCCTTGAAGGTATTTGAGCTGCTGTGAGATGGAGTGTCCTGATTGAGGGCATGTAGTAGTTTCCATAGTTTCGTGTCGCTGGTTTTTGGGTCAATTGAAGAGCAGATTTCAATCCACTTATTCTGTTTGATTTGGTCCGCCTTAAGCTTAATTTTTGCAGCAAGGTGATTGTAATCTCTGATGAGGAGGGTGTTGTTGTTCTCAATGAGGTCTTGGTAAACTTGGTTCCTATCTTCTATTTCATCTCTCAAAAGATCTAGTACCTCTCTATATCCAGGAATGTAGAATTTTCTGTTCCCTCTGGGGATGTTTTGTTTGGCAGAAATTAGGACTGCAGACTTCCAGTTCTTCCACCTGTCTTCTAAAGAGGAATTTGGTGGGATTTTGCTGAGAAGACTATCTAACAATGTTTTAAATGAATTCCAGGAGGCTTTCTTATAGTTCCAGAAAAGTCTTTGTGAAGATTTTGGGAGGGAAGTGGAGGTGGAGATTTCTGTTAGCAGAGGAAGATGGTCGCTTCCGATGCTTTTCAGGGTGCTGTTTTTTATGAACTGTTGCATAGATGGGGAGGTGATGGTGAGATCTAGTGTTTGCGGAGTTCCATTGGAGTGAGAGATGTAGGTAGGACCATGGGACACAATTGTGAGGTTGTTGTCATCAATTTAGGTGCTGAGGATAGAGCCCTCAGTGTTGTTGAGGGAACAGCCCCAAGATTGATGCTTGCTGTTGAAGTCTCCAAGGATGAGTATATTGGGGTCAAGTAGGTGTGAAACTAAGTCTAGTTCTGGGCCTGGTTTTTGGGGTGGGTGATAAGTATTCACAATTGTTAGGGGTCTCTGATTGGGTAGGTGTATTTTGAAGGCCTGTAGTTCAGTATGGGTTGTTGAAGGAGTGTCAATTTCATCAAAGGAAAGGTCTTTGATGAGGGTCAGGAGCCCTCCTCCTCCATCTGCTGAAGGCCTGTCTTTTCTCAGTATTTTGAAGCCCTTTACCTTAAAAAGGTGGTTGGGCTTAAGCTTGGTTTCTTGCAGACAAATGATATTAGCGCCTTTGGAATCCGCCAGTGATAATATCTCATCCAGTTTAACCTTGCTCTTACTAGTAGATATGCCATTGATGTTGCATTGAAGAACATTCAATTTGACATTGGGAGACTGTAGGGAATTTTTCGAATGAAGCCCTCTGCCTAAACATAGACGCGGCCCTGATTATTCTGCGCGACGGCCGATGCAGCATAGTGGGGAGATTTGACAACCATCATGATTGGGTAAAGTAAAATGCGTCTGCCTTTGTCATTAAGACTGGGAGCACTACTCAGTGGCAGGCCGACTTAGCTCCAAAAGAAATGGCCGCCTTTGACATGAGGAACAGACGCCATGTGCAGCCGCTCCTAACATGGAGTACAAACGCTGCTCATCCTGTAACCCTGGATCAGGAGCCCTTACTGGGTACTGTCAGCCGGGCCAGCTGAGCCCAGGTTTTTTAGCGAGCTTGTTACTGCTCCCCCTCCTCCTTTTTCATCCAGGCTTGGGACCGGCAAAGGCGGAGTTGAAACAAAACATATATAATTATTACCTCACATTTAATATTCCATTTAGATTTATTCAAATAACACATCAGCATTTTAATTTGAAACATTTTAAAAATATACTATATTATTTATGTAAATTTTAAGTATTCCCATGTAAAGATGGCGTAATATTTAATGTATATAATGCCCGGAAGTTGAATTTAATTTTATATAGCATTATTTTGCTTTCATAAATTCTATCCACACATAAAGATTAATTTATTATATTATTGTTTATTTATGCGATCAATAAAGCTTTTATAACTGTATTTTAAGGAAGCATAAAAAAGACATTCACACTATTTTAAGTTTATTCATTGCAGCAAAGTTGATAAATAAATGGTTGGCCCAAATATTTATTACAACAATGTATTTTACAATGAATACCCAAATGGTTCTGATATTTCTTACAATCAAGAAAGTTTCTGAGTTATCTTTTCTCTCTCTCTCTCTCTCTCTCTCTCTCTCTCTCTCTCTCCTTACATCCTATTAAATGTATTTTATTATTGTTGTTGTAATATATTAAAAAAACCATTGTACAAAACAAGCAGACCTCTAAGACATTGCGTGTCAAATCGAGAGAAAAATGACTAATAAAGCAACAACATTTTTAACAATGGCAATTTCATTGTTCTGTTGGCGTGGTGAAAAGAAGGGAAAAAAGTTCAAGCAGGAAAGAAAACTTCCAGGCGGTCGCCACAATGTGGTTGGAAGAGCCCCCACGACTAAAAAAGCACTAATCAAACCAGTGAGTGGTGAACTCGACTGCTTTAATGCATCTGCAAGCGAAACTCAACTCGATTGCATCTACGACGGAAAGGGTGGCGTCACTTTGGTTATTCGCCTTATAAAGAACCGCGAGGCGGCAGTTCAGACCGACCCTGATGGAGTGTTTGAGGAGCCTAAAGGTCTCAAACCCTTGACATCCGAGGTGTCAATGCAGGCTAATTTGAAATCAGAAAATGGAATTGAGAATGCTTCCCTGATTCCGAAGAATGAAGAAAACACTATGGTAATGGCTCACCCTGAATGTAACTGAAAATGTGCAGTATATACTGTATTCGCCAATTGAAGAAATAAATAATTTCATATGCAGGTTTTATGATATAGAAAACAATATTATCAAACTCACAATTTTTGTCAATACATATTTTTAATTAAAAATGATATTTAGTATTTACTATATTACAAATCTACTTCAAAATAGTTGTAATATAAGATTTACAAGTAAAATACGAACATAAAGCTATTTCTAAGAAAGTATCTACAACGACAGCCAGTTCAAAGAATTAATATATTTGTACTTGTATAGAGATAAAAATCAAATATTTATTAAGTCATAAATTTTGCTAAAATAAGGTTTTAACTCTTACCAATGTAAATAAAATTTTTAGAAATGGTGTTAATAAGATATAAAATGTACTATATCATATTTTTCAAATCTCAAAATATATATGGGATGGCATCTACTCTCTACACCTTTTTCTTTTAATTGAGAATATAATTTGGAATAAATTTTCATATATTTTACTATATTAGAAATTTCACAATTTCTCACTCTCGCGATGACAATTTAAAATTTTTGAAACATTTTTTATATCTTTATTAAATAGAACAATCTTATCATTGCATCCTTTCATAGTGCTATTTTTATCATTATTTCTTTTAAGAATTTTTTTATCATATTATTCCTGGATTTATATAATATTAGCCGACTGGACCCGGCTTCGCCCGGGTATTGTTCGAGTGGGGTTTACTCATGAATGAATAGAGGCCCCAACTGTTTGTAAACTCAATGTAATGAATTTTCTTTCAGCAAAATGGAGATAAACTGCAAACAGCAATATCGAAAATGCTTGTAAAAAAATCTGAAATATAGGATCAATTTCACAAACACATCTAATGAATAGAGTGCTGTTTGGAGGAGTGGTCTAAACTGTTAATTTTTAAAAACCATTACCCGTGATCATCGAATCCAGATTCAGACACTTTGTTCTGAAAAAAAAAAATTGACCCAATGGCTCCTGATTCTTGAAAAAGTCCAACCCCTCCAGTGAGTGCAAGTAATTGAAATGGGCTTTGGTATCTTAAAAAATGAAAAAAAAAAAAATAAATCTAATGATTAGTGTGAATAAATGAAAATGGTCTACACAACCTGAAAATTTCACTTTGTCCACTTCACTCTCGGCCGTTCAAGAAGAAACAGCCAGATCAAACATTTTAAAGGGCACCTAATCCAGCATTTACATATATAAATAGTTAAGCAACTTTTATAAATGTAATATATTTCTGCAATATTGAAATACCTGGACTTGGAAGAATTTTTTATTAGTTATTGTTGCAGTTTTAGAAAAGTGTGGGAAATTGGATATTTTAACAAAAGAATGTACTTTTTAAAATGGTATATAAAATAAAAAGGAAATTTTCATAATTTTCTAATAGTCAAGGGCAATTTTAAAAATACCAAAAAAGCAAGACGAAATAAAAAATAAACAAATTATGTGTGATGTTTCAGTAACAGCATTGTTGCCATATAAAGACAAAATTACTGAATGTATTCAGTACCTTTGTCTGAAGATAGCCAAAATGTTGTAACTGAAACCACACATAATGTATTTATTTGTATTCGGTCTTGCTTCCTTTTTTTTCTAAATTATCCCTAGTACACGTGGTACAGGCCATGATAATCATGGTGGGTAGGTAGCGACTGTTTACACATGCGATACATTGCTACCAGCTAAATCCATTTTTACTATGGTGTGATTTCCACATGATGGATCTGTAGACACATTATAATCTCTCCAGAGCTTAAGGTAGCAAACAGTACTTTCACAATACATAAATATGATTGCCAAAAGCCATAGTTATGATAGCATGTTGCAGTGTAATGTAGACCTGCAGGATGGGAAAAAAGCAATATTATTTCCGGACTTTAATTTGAAAAGTATTATGAAACGTAAAAATATAATCTTAACTTTTGAAGCATGAAACAAATGCTAACTTGATTTGTATCAATTTAGTCTAAAAACAAACATCATGTAAAAGTAAGCACCAATCGAAAGCATTTATTAGCTCTAACAGTGCTGGCCCCAGCGGTAAAAGACTGGAGCTAACGCTTCATGGGTTGGCAAAGTTTTTTTTTAATATTACATTAACTTAACAATATTCCATGTCTTGCTAACATAAATTTTTAAAAATAATATGCATAAAAATAATGCAATTCCAAAAATCATAAATGAAGCATCATTAAATTAAATGGGAGAGAAATGGTGTTCCTAATTTTTTTTTTGTTGTTGTAAAACATTGACCTTTATATTTTTACAAATTCCTAATGTACATAACCCAAACCAAATTGTTTATAAATTCTGCAAACAAATATAATATTATAGAGTCATGCAAATACTAATGGTGTAAAATTCAAAACAGCAAAGTTATCCTGATAAATGCAATGAGCTATGATAAGGTGTGTTGCAGGCTAAAAAAAAAACCTTAATTGAACCAGAAATGTTGACACCATAAAAAAAAATTCAAGAAAAGAGTTATGTAAATAAATTAAATGTGAAAAAAAATAAAGTAAAAAAGCTTTATTGATGAAACTACAGTAGAGCAATAATGATGAACAAATATATATATATATATTTTATTGACAAATTATGTATTTAAAAAAGTCAAGCTTCCCAAAATCATTATTCGAAGAAATATTTTTAATTAAAAATGATATTTAGTATTTACTATATTACAAATCTACTTCAAAATAGTTGTAATATAAGATTTACAAGTAAAATACGAACATAAAGCTATTTCTAAGAAAGTATCTACAACGACAGCCAGTTCAAAGAATTAATATATTTGTACTTGTATAGAGATAAAAATCAAATATTTATTAAGTCATATATTTTGCTAAAATAAGGTTTTAACTCTTACCAATGTAAATAAAATTTTTAGAAATGGTGTTAATAAGATATAAAATGTACTATATCATATTTTTCAAATCTCAAAATATATATGGGATGGCATCTACTCTCTACACCTTTTTCTTTTAATTGAGAATATAATTTGGAATAAATTTTCATATATTTTACTATATTAGAAATTTCACAATTTCTCACTCTCGCGATGACAATTTAAAATTTTTGAAACATTTTTTATATCTTTATTAAATAGAACAATCTTATCATTGCATCCTTTCATAGTGCTATTTTTATCATTATTTCTTTTAAGAATTTTTTTATCATATTATTCCTGGATTTATATAATATTAGCCGACTGGACCCGGCTTCGCCCGGGTATTGTTCGAGTGGGGTTTACTCATGAATGAATAGAGGCCCCAACTGTTTGTAAACTCAATGTAATGAATTTTCTTTCAGCAAAATGGAGATAAACTGCAAACAGCAATATCGAAAATGCTTGTAAAAAAATCTGAAATATAGGATCAATTTCACAAACACATCTAATGAATAGAGTGCTGTTTGGAGGAGTGGTCTAAACTGTTAATTTTTAAAAACCATGACCCGTGATCATCGAATCCAGATTCAGACACTTTGTTCTGAAAAAAAAAATTGACCCAATGGCTCCTGATTCTTGAAAAAGTCCAACCCCTCCAGTGAGTGCAAGTAATTGAAATGGGCTTTGGTATCTTAAAAAATGAAAAAAAAAAAAAAATAAATCTAATGATTAGTGTGAATAAATGAAAATGGTCTACACAACCTGAAAATTTCACTTTGTCCACTTCACTCTCGGCCGTTCAAGAAGAAACAGCCAGATCAAACATTTTAAAGGGCACCTAATCCAGCATTTACATATATAAATAGTTAAGCAACTTTTATAAATGTAATATATTTCTGCAATATTGAAATACCTGGACTTGGAAGAATTTTTTATTAGTTATTGTTGCAGTTTTAGAAAAGTGTGGGAAATTGGATATTTTAACAAAAGAATGTACTTTTTAAAATGGTATATAAAATAAAAAGGAAATTTTCATAATTTTCTAATAGTCAAGGGCAATTTTAAAAATACCAAAAAAGCAAGACGAAATAAAAAATAAACAAATTATGTGTGATGTTTCAGTAACAGCATTGTTGCCATATAAAGACAAAATTACTGAATGTATTCAGTACCTTTGTCTGAAGATAGCCAAAATGTTGTAACTGAAACCACACATAATGTATTTATTTGTATTCGGTCTTGCTTCCTTTTTTTTCTAAATTATCCCTAGTACACGTGGTACAGGCCATGATAATCATGGTGGGTAGGTAGCGACTGTTTACACATGCGATACATTGCTACCAGCTAAATCCATTTTTACTATGGTGTGATTTCCACATGATGGATCTGTAGACACATTATAATCTCTCCAGAGCTTAAGGTAGCAAACAGTACTTTCACAATACATAAATATGATTGCCAAAAGCCATAGTTATGATAGCATGTTGCAGTGTAATGTAGACCTGCAGGATGGGAAAAAAGCAATATTATTTCCGGACTTTAATTTGAAAAGTATTATGAAACGTAAAAATATAATCTTAACTTTTGAAGCATGAAACAAATGCTAACTTGATTTGTATCAATTTAGTCTAAAAACAAACATCATGTAAAAGTAAGCACCAATCGAAAGCATTTATTAGCTCTAACAGTGCTGGCCCCAGCGGTAAAAGACTGGAGCTAACGCTTCATGGGTTGGCAAAGTTTTTTTTTAATATTACATTAACTTAACAATATTCCATGTCTTGCTAACATAAATTTTTAAAAATAATATGCATAAAAATAATGCAATTCCAAAAATCATAAATGAAGCATCATTAAATTAAATGGGAGAGAAATGGTGTTCCTAATTTTTTTTTTGTTGTTGTAAAACATTGACCTTTATATTTTTACAAATTCCTAATGTACATAACCCAAACCAAATTGTTTATAAATTCTGCAAACAAATATAATATTATAGAGTCATGCAAATACTAATGGTGTAAAATTCAAAACAGCAAAGTTATCCTGATAAATGCAATGAGCTATGATAAGGTGTGTTGCAGGCTAAAAAAAAACCTTAATTGAACCAGAAATGTTGACACCATAAAAAAAAATTCAAGAAAAGAGTTATGTAAATAAATTAAATGTGAAAAAAAAATAAAGTAAAAAAGCTTTATTGATGAAACTACAGTAGAGCAATAATGATGAACAAATATATATATATATATTTTATTGACAAATTATGTATTTAAAAAAGTCAAGCTTCCCAAAATCATTATTCGAAGAAATCTCTTTCAAAATTGTCAAAATCTAGATTAAAGCCCCCTGATAAACAATATTGCTTGTCTTGCTAAAAGTAGAACTAAAGACAAATGAATTTTTTGGGCTGGAAACACGGGAGCATGCTACATAGAGTTGCCCATGCGAGAAACAGGGAGACTCAAGATGCACACCAACTACTTGCACAATGTTTGACCCTGAGATTTATTAATTGTCATAGCAAAGGCAACCATAACTGGGAAGGGCAAGCGTCTAAACTTAAAAGGCAGATCATTTGGAATAATAGGTATTCTAGGAATAAGGACCTCTTCCCCTCGAAAAGAACCAGTTAAAATTCGAGCCTGGAGAACATTAGTGCCCATTCGAGTGATGCATAATCTAGTGCCATTGTAGAGACGGGGTGGATCAAGGTTTCATATTAAAATTACTGGCACACCAACTTTTAGTACAATTTTGTGTGAAGGTGTACCAGACAATTCCAGTGAATTTAAAAATTCAGGGGGATACGAAACAGATTCATCAGGATCAACCAGTGTATTTTTTTTTTTTATTTTTTATTTTTTTAAATTTATTTATTACAAAACACACGCTATATCCTATGTGGATATTTGCATGTAAATGTTTAAACCATTTTATGTACATAGTTTTTAAATATATATACAAGGTATGTCCCATAAGTTCCCGGACTGTGTCCATAAAAAATAAATAAATGAAAAATGTAAATGAATTTGACTGTTTATTATAGAAAAAAATATCTGGCTACACGGTGGTACCAATAGCGAGGCGGTACGTGCACGCGCCCCAAAGTTATTCTAATTTATTTAAAGGTTACACATAGCGCTGCGGCGATTTTACGATGGAACGAAAATTGAAGCAGAGGATTTGCATAGAATTTTGTGTGAAACTTCAAATATCAGCAACCGAAACTTTTTAAATGCTTAATAAAGCATTCCCCAAAGAGAACAATTGTTTTTGAATGGCATTCTAGATTTAAAGCTGGCAGAATTTCCATTGAAGATGATCTTCGTCAAGGACGCCCAAAAATTTCAAAGGACTGATGAAAATGTGCAAAAAATCACCGATTTGATAAAAGAAAATCCTCGAACCACTTTGCTGGAGCTAGAGCAAGACACAGGCATCTCTAAAACAACGATTGGAAGGATCGTAACCAAATCAAAAAGACTCCTGCAAAATTCATCCCAAGATTCCTCACTAATGAGCAAAAACTGTGTCGGCTTGCAACCTGTGAGGACATGTTGGAAATGACAAGAACGGATCCGGAATGGAAAGACAAGATAATCACAGGCTACGAGACATGGGTCTATGGCTATGATCCTGAAATCAAGCATCAATCTGCCGAGTGGAGATGTCAGGGTGAGCTTAAACCCAAAAAATCCATATTATTGAAATCCAGAAACAAGGTGTTGCTGGTCGCTTTTTTGGATAAAAAGGGCATTTTTCATCACGAGTATCTTCCTGCAGGCCAAACAGTTATCAAGGATATGTATTTGGGCATTCTTCGCCGTCTAAGGGAAGCGATTCGAAAAAAAGGCCAGAAAAATGGACTAATGGTGGCTGGATCCTACACCATGACAATGCTCGCCCTCACACAGCGCACTTGATGACTAGATTTTTGGCGAAAAACGGGACACAAATCCTACTTCAACCACCCTATTTCCCAGACATCGCACCAAATGACTTTTTCCTGTTCCCCAAACTTAAAGCAGTTCTAAAAGGAAGACATTTTGACACCAGGGATGACATAATAGAAAAATCGCCGTTAGCATTGAAGAGCATTCCAAAAGAGGCTTATAAAAACTGTTTCGACAATTGGGAGAAACGATGGCGCTGGTGCGTTGAAGCAAGGCGGGATTACTTTGAAAAGTTTTAATAAAAAAATTTTTAAAAAAATCTTACCTTTTTTTTTATGGACCCAGTCCGGGAACTTATGGGACATACCTTGTATATACAAATTATTTATAGTTTTAGAGAGAGAGTGAAAGTTTTTCAAATTTACATTTTAGAACAATAAATTATACAAAAAAAAAAAACAAAGATTATTTACATACATATCATCAAAAGTCCAATATATATTTAGAATTACAACCACTGAACCAGTGGCACAAATATACTAATTAAAACTAGAAATTTCAGTTCTTAATGTAATTCAAGTCCACGGTATTTGAGATAGAGTCTACAAAACTTGTTAAATTTTCTATATTCTTCTTTACTGGAAACCATTAGGCTTAAACTAGAACTGTTCATTTGACATTGTACTCTCAAATCAGCAACAAGTGGGCACCGGATTAAAATATGCTCAGGGTTGTGATCTTCTTGGTCACATAAGCAGATTGAAGAATCAATTCTACCAATTCTATATAAATATGTGTTAAAGTCTCCATGCCCCGTAAAGAATTGTATATTATAAAAATTTGGCTTGATAAATTTGGGTAATCTTGAGTTTTCAAAAAATTCTCTGAAATTATCATTTGAGTCTTCATAGTATTTTTGAATTTTTTCATTTATAAAGTTAGATATTATCATTCTTTTGACTGGATCATTTCTATTATAATCTATTTCAACTTTATGTATGTTTGACATAATGAAATCCGTAATTTTAGGAATTCTTGCAAGAACATGTGTACAATTTGAAGATGTTGTATTATAAGCATGTATACAGTGTTTAAGAATTTTATACTGTAGTGAATCTATTTTGTTTTTTGATCTCGTGTTTATGTATGGGTACCAGATTGTTGAACCATAAATTATTGTGCTTCTAAATAAGGTCTTATATAATGTTAATAATCGCCTACTATCCAATCCCCACGATTTCTTTGTTAACCCTAGAAGATATCCACTAGCTCTAGTTGTTTTTGCAATAACACTGTCGATGTGAGGCATAAAATCTAATTTGTTCTTGTTTCGGTGATTCTTGAAAGTTAATCCTAGTATTTTTAGTTTTTCAACTGGTTTGACAAGACTATCATGCAGGGTAATTACATACTTTTTGCAGTTGAATAAATATAAAATCTTTGTTTTCTGTCTTGATATTTTAAGTTTGTTGTTTTCACACCACATATTTATTTTCCCTATTGAATTTTCAATTGTAATCTTAAGATTTTTTACATCTGTATTCCAACATATTACCGTTAGATCATCTGCATATCCTATAATTTCGCTATTAGATTCCTGAAAGTTGGTTAATAGATCATTCATTATGATGTTCCAAATTGTCGGAGATAAGGGTCCTCCTTGCGGACATCCTTTACTTAGTTTTTTGGTGAATTCGTTCGTAGAGTACCTACATCTTATCTTCCGGTTAGTGAAGTGAGATTTCATGAGTTTAATTATTGATGCTGGTATATTATCCTCATCAAGTCTTTATATCACCATTGGCCACCAGGTATTGTCAAAAGCTCCACTAATATCTATTGCAATTATAGCCGTATACTCTCCTTGGCTTTGTGTTCTAATGCAGTGTGAATTATTTCAGTTAATGCAGTTATGGTAGATCGAGATTTTGTAAAGCCATGTTGACGATTACTGAATAATTTCATTTCCTCATAGAATTTGATAATTATTTTGTTTATTATTCTTTCAAAAATTTTTGAAAGGTTTGAATTTAGACATAGAGGTCGATAGCTGACACAATCTTTATAATCGGATTTACCCGGCTTTGGAATGATCAGCGCCTCTGCTCTTTTCCATTCATCAAGAAAGTAACTCATATCCAGACACTTCTGGTAGATTTTAGTTAATAGTGGTACCGCGAATTGTTTTGCGTGTATTATCATATTATTAGAAATGTTATCTATTCCTGGAGATTTTTTCGGATGCAATTTTTCAATAATAGCATTTACTTCATTGATTGTGATTATTGGTTCTGTTGTGTTCGAAAGTCTTAATGCATATTTCCTTATATTTATATGTGTATTCTTATCTTCACCTGGGTTGTCATCAGAAAATAGAGTGGCTATTAATTCCACAGTTTTCTGTTGTTGTTCTTGATATGTGTTTGTTTCTAATATTTGTAGTTGTTTATTCGAGTTACCTCTTAATTTTTTGTATATTTTGTATAAATTCCCATAAGGATTGGTAGAATTATTTTCTTCTAGAAAGGTCCTCCACGATATTCTTTTGGCCTTTTTAATCTCTCGTAAATATTTATTTCTTGTTCTTTCAAATAACTCTATTAAATATTCTGAAGGATTCCGAGTTCGGTAATAAAGATTTCTTACATAGTGAAAGTAGGTTTTTAAAATCTCCAGTTCTGTATTCCACCAGTTAGCTGCACCACATTTTGGAGCTACATTATATTTTAGTTTCAGTGTGGAATAGGCAGATTCAATTAGAATTTCCGAAAGTTATTTTATTATTTGATCAACCTTTTCTGGTGTGGATATATTAACCGATAAGCTTTCAATCTTTTTCTTGTCAGCATCATTCACATTCTGTGTAAATCTTGGCCAATCTGCTTTTTTTCATTGAATTTCCAAGTTGTATATAGCGTTGTGGTTGAAAATTGTTCAGTCATACATACATCAAATATTATCGCAACGTGATCAGATATTTGGGATATTTGTTGTGTAAAGCATTTCATTATAGTTGTAAGAGCTTTTTTATTTGTCAATGTTAAATCAATTACACTGGCATTCCTGCAGGTTGGTGTTTTATCATTGTGTATAATTAGATTAGTTACATCGATAGTGGGAAATAACCTATGGCCGTTATAATTTGTCTTTAAATCATACCATAGCGGAGATCTCGCATTGAAGTCTCCACATAGAATCAGAGGTGTATTCCTGAAATTGGTAATTAATTCTTTTAAAAATGATTCGTGGTCTTTGTTCATAGAGTTAGGATGTACATATATGTTAGAAATTATTAAATATTTTTTGTTTTAGTGTAAACCATAATAGTTGTTGCGAATGTATCAATTGATCTATAGATTTTGCTTTCACCCGGGATTAAATTAAATATTTTATTATTTATTTCTAGCACAGTGCTATTTTTAGGGGTAAAATAGTGCGGGCACATAACCATTCTTCAGATAAATAGTTTACACATATATTAGGGAAAACCTTTTCATACAGACTTTCTGAAGATTCCACCACTTGGCAAAAAGTATTTGAAAACTGGATGTTACCCTCGGAATCAGTTTCTAGTTGACCTTCTCCTATCTTTAAGAGTTCGTTTGCAAATTATGCAGCAGTGGTATCATTATGGAGTTGAGCTCTTATGTTTACTGTGAGATGCATTTTAACAATATGGCTCCAAAGATGAGAAGACTTTAAACAGGCATTCAGCTCATCAGCAGGTGTACCTCTAGTGACTACTGGAAGAGTCTGTCGGAAATCACCGGCCAAAAGCACTACTAAACCACCCATGGGTTGTGGATCATCACGGATATCCTGTAATGTCCGATCAAGGGCTTCTAAGGCAATTTTATGGGCCATGGTGCACTCATCCCAAACCCCAGCAACTTACATCTACGTAAGAGTGAAGCTTTATCACTATTTTTTCGTATATTGTATAAAATCGTATCGTATATAATATCGTATAACGTATATAATATCGTATAAAAATATAATTATGGGTTGTGACAAATTAATTCTTGCTAATACAGCATCAAAAACTCTTCTTTGTTCTGGCAAGAGTTTGGGCATCATGGATGCAACATTGTCTTCAAGTTCTGCCGTATCATACGCAAGTTCTCTCAAAATGTTAGAATTGGTAACCACATTTCTCCTGGGTGCTCCTGCAGTTTCTTCCCACATATAGATACGACACGATCCTCAATGTTACACAATGTTTCATTATATATCAGATCATTATACCTGATGGAGGAATCTAGAAGCTGATAACGATGAAGAATATCACTTGCCATCTCATCTCTATAGGTAATCCATAACTGCTGAGGGTTCGAAATTGTGCACGTAGAAATTAATATGGCAAACAATTGCCTTACTCTTGTAGGAGCCTGACAAAGAACGGCCTCATCCATTGTGACAACCCAATGGTTATCATTCTCCAATAATCCAAGAGCTGCGCATGTTTCTCTAAATGTTTCGTCTTGACTGCCATTAACAATCTTCAAATATGCGAAGGAAGGCGGTCCCTTGATGTTATGTAGTAAAATACGTAAACAAAAGCATTCAAAGTTACTGACATGCACAGCGTAAACCCGTCCAATAGTGTCTGATATTTTCACTCCAGGCCATCCTTCAACCAGCTTGCCTTGAACTCGCCTTCTCCATTCGTGGGCAGAAGAATTCCAAGTGTAGTATTGGGGAACATCTGGATAGAGCAAGGTCCTAGCAAAGGAATCAGTTTGGCACAATGAAAAAAAATGCAGTCAGGGTTGTCCTTGGTGGATTACGCATTCGATGGGCAAGAGTGTTTTGATTGAAATATATCCGTTCTCCATTCTCTCAAGATGCACAGTTAAATGGATAACAGCTGGATGGCGTTGGTGTAAAGGGAAGCTGAGAAGACGCCAAACAGCTTCATTGCTGCTTATGTATCTGGCGCACTGATACATTCGCACCACATTTTGAGGGTCAGGACCTCTATTGCTTCAGTTGCGCGTCTCCTATATAAAGGATTAGCCGAATGACCCGGGCAACGCCCGGGATTTACCCGATTAAATGTTTTTATTCAAATACTATTCGTTACAATTATAAATTGGCGCCGTGGATGTCACTCTTGTGAAACGTCCCGCTCCAAACTTTGTGTCTGAGAAGCGATATTTTTATAGAAAGATTATCTGGCTTTTGTTTTCTGCTCGAATGAATGTTTTTCTGTTAGAATTTTGTTCCTGCGTACAAAATAATGAACTGGTTTCACCCGTGGTCTCTGCTTTTTGGAATTTTTCCCCGGTATAAATTTGTATCTGATAATCAAACATGATACAGCAATATCGTCATCATCATTTTCTGACTAAAAATATATAGTTTTAATAATTGATTTATATATATTTTTAAATAGCCAATCGTCTTCCCCGTATTTTTTTACCTATGTATGGAAATTTTGGTTTGAATTAGTGAACTACTGCGAATTTGTATACCGGACATACAAACAAACATACAAACAGACAAACATACAAACATTCATTTTTATATATATAGAGATTTACTCTTCATTGTTGGCTTTTTATATATATTTACTCTTCATTGTTGGCTTTTTATCTTACATTCACTCTGTTGGCTTTTTATATTACATTTACTCTTCATTGTTGACTTTTTTTCTTACATTCACTCTTCATTGTTGGCTTTTTATATTATATTGATTCTTCATTGTTGGCTTTTTATCTTACATTCATTCTTCATTGTTGGCTTTTTATATTACATTCACTCTTCATTGTTGGCTTTTTATCTTACATTCACTCTGTTGGCTTTTTATATTACATTTACTCTTCATTGTTGGCTTTTTATCTTACATTCACTCTTCATTGTTGGTTTTTTATATTATACTAGCCGAATAACCCGGGCAACGCCCGGGTTTTACCCTATTAAATGTACCCTGTTTCACCCGTGGTCTCTGCTTTTTGGAATTTTTCCCGATATAATTTTGTATCTGATAATCAAACATGATACAGCAATATTTATAAAATAGCCTATCGTCTTCCCAGTATTCTTTTACCTATGTATGGAAATTTTGGTTTGAATTAGTGAACTACTGCGAATTTGTAGACGAATGACCCGGGCAACGCCCTGGTTTACACGATTAAATGTATATTACATATGGAAGATGGACGTAGTTCCCGGAGGGCACCCGCGAGGTCACTCTGCCCCCGCGCAACTGTCAATGGGCGCCCCCCGCCGTCAAAATCGCCACGCGTTCTAGAGGGCGCTGCTCGTGAGCAAAGTTGAATAATTTGAATATATAGTTTTAATAATTGATTTATATATTTTTTAAAATAGCCTATCGTATTCCCCGTATTCTTTTACCTATGTATGGAAATTTTGGTTTAAATTAGTGAACTACTGCGAATTTGTATACAGGTCATACCGACAGACAGACAAACATACAAACATTCATTTTTATATATATAGAGATTTACTCTTCATTGTTGGCTTTTTATCATACATTCATTCTTCATTGTTGGCTTTTTATATTATATTTACTCTTCATTGTTGGCTTTTTATCTTACATTCATTCTTCATTGTTGGCTTTTTATATTACATTTATTTCTTCATTGTTGGCTTTTTATCTTACATTCATTCTTCATTGTTGGCTTTTTATATTGCATTCACTCTTCATTGTTGGCTTTTTATCTTACATTCATTCTTCATTGTTGGCTTTTTATATTACATTCACTCTTCATTGTTGGTTTTTTATCTTACATTCACTCTGTTGGCTTTTTATATTACATTTACTCTTCATTGTTGGCATTTTATCTTACATTCACTCTTCTTTGTTGGCTTTTTATATTATATTAACTCTTCATTGTTGGCTTTTTATCTTACATTCATTCTTCACTGTTGGCTTTTTATATTATATTTACTCTTCATTTTGGCTTTTTATCTTACATTCATTCTTCATTGTTGGCTTTTTATATTACATTTACTATTCATTGTTGGCTTTTTATCTTACATTCACTCTTCATTGTTGGCTTTTTATCTTACAATCATTCTTCATTGTTGGCTTTTTATATTACATTCACTCTTCATTGTTGGCTTTTCATCTTGCATTCATTCTTGATTGTTGGCTTTTTATATTATTTTTACTCTTCATTGTTGGCTTTTTATCTTACATTTATATTCTTCATTGTTGGTTTTTATATAACATTTACTCTTCATTGTTGGCTTTTTATCTTACATTCATTCTTCATTGTTGGCTTTTTATATCATATTTACTCTTCATTGTTGGCTTTTTATCTTACATTCATTCTTCATTGTTGGCTTTTTATATTATATTCTGACCATAATCTATCCGTGAACTTCACACAGTGAACTTCACACAGACAGAATAAGGCAATTATATAAGTAGATTCACTCTTCATTGTTGGCTTTTTATATTATATTTACTCTTTATTGTTGGCTTTTTATCTTACATTCATTCTTCATTGTTGGCTTTTTATATTATATTTACTCTTGATTGTTGGCTTTTTATCTTACATTCATTCTTCATTGTTGCCTTTTTATATTGCATTTACTATTCATTGTTGGCTTTTTCTTACATTCATTCTTCATTGTTGGCTTTTTATATTACATTTACTATTCATTGTTGGCTTTTTATCTTACATTCACTCTTCATTGTTGGCTTTTTATCTTACATTCATTCTTCATTGTTGGCTTTTTATATTATATTCTGACCAAAATCTATCCGTGAACTTCACACAGTGAACTTCACACAGACAGAATAAGGCAATTATATGAGTAGATTTACTCTTCATTGTTGGCTTTTTATATTATATTTACTCTTCATTGTTGGCTTTTTATCTTACATTCATTCTTCATTGTTGCCTTTTTATATTATATTTACTCTTCATTGTTGGCTTTTTATCTTACATTCATTCTTCATTGTTGGCTTTTTATATTGCATTTACTATTCATTGTTGGCTTTTTAACTTACATTCACTCTTCATTGTTGGCTTTTTATATCATATTTACTCTTCATTGTTGGCTTTTTATCTTACATTCATTCTTCATTGTTGGCTTTTTATATTACATTCACTCTTCATTGTTGGCTTTTTATATTACATTTACTCTTTATTGTTGGCTTTTTATCTTACATTCATTCTTCATTGTTGGCTTTTTATATCATATTTACTCTTCATTGTTGGCTTTTTATCTTACATTCATTCTTCATTGTTGGCTTTTTATATTATATTCTGACCAAAATCTATTTGTGAACTTCACTCAGTGAACTTCACACAGACAGAATAAGGCAATTATATAAGTAGATTCACTCTTCATTGTTGGGTTTTTATATTATATTTACTCTTTATTGTTGGCTTTTTATCTTACATTCATTCTTCATTGTTGGCTTTTTATATTATATTTACTCTTGATTGTTGGCTTTTTATCTTACATTCATTCTTCATTGTTGGCTTTTTATATTGCATTTACTATTCGTTGTTGGCTTTTTATCTTACATTCATTCTTCATTGTTGGCTTTTTATATTACATTTACTATTCATTGTTGGCTTTTTATCTTACATTCACTCTTCATTGTTGGCTTTTTATCTTACATTCATTCTTCATTGTTGGCTTTTTATATTACATTTACTCTTCATTGTTGGCTTTTTATCTTACATTCACTCTTCATTGTTGGCTTTTTATATTATATTTACTCTTCATTATTGGCTTTTTATCTTACATTTATTCTTCATTGTTGGCTTTTTATATTACATTTACTCTTCATTGTTGGCTTTTTATCTTACATTCATTCTTCATTGTTGGCTTTTTATATCATATTTACTCTTCATTGTTGGCTTTTTATCTTACTCTAATTCTTCATTGTTGGCTTTTTATATTATATTTACTCTTCATTGTTGGCTTTTTAGCTTACATTTATTCTTCATTGTTGGCTTTTTATATTATATATACTCTTCATTGTTGGCTTTTTATCTTACATTTATTCTTCATTGTTGGCTTTTTATATAATATTTACTCTTCATTGTTGGCTTTTTATCTTACATTCATTCTTCATTGTTGGCTTTTTATATTATATTCTGACCAAAATCTAGCCGTGAACTTCACACAGACAGAATAAGGCAATTATATA
>CP092882.1:54497516-54510016 GCA_030710605.1 Cordylochernes scorpioides
ACTATTTATCCCCAAATTCCCCTCCAGAATAACAATCCAAGTTGTATATTCTCTTGATTAACTACCCCAACTGCTCCACCTATTTAAAACAAAATCTCCCAGATTTCTTCAAGCGTTCTCGATTTGAATCTATTAATATTATTTTATAGAATATAACCGTTAGAGTTTTCTAATATTTTCAATTTTGTTGAAGTCACTAGGTAAAAAACATTAATTCTAAATTTGTTTCTATCAGCATATCAGTTTAATGTTTCAAATATTCAATAAAAAGGTTTCTCATATTGTAAATAATAATAACTACCCTAGTTATTTCAAGAGAATTTAAAATTATATTTGTTGATTATCTCTGAAAATTCTAGTGCTATGTTTTATATCATTCACAGGCTGCTTGTTAAATATGTACAGACTCTACATTAAATTAATTTTGTCAAATTGTAATTCAATAATTATATAATTTATTCACTCTGCTATTCTTGTATTCAATGTCAGGGGCATATCTTATTGGTTCATATAATAATAAACTCTGATTTGTAAAAAGTAATATAAATTATCTCGTCAAAATGGATTCTATAATTAAGTACCATCTATTGGCCGTTTCATCAAACTATCGTACTCAGTTCAGTGATATAGCGACACCTTAATGCTCAGTGTTAATATCTATTTTGATGTGAGAGTTGACCTATATTTTCCATTGATATAATATTACATCAAAATATCCATATAAATTTGATTGTCTGTGTGCTGGGTGTTTAGGATATTTTATACAAAATTTTAAATTATTAATCTACACCATCGCAAGAGCATGAAGACAATGCACCTGAGTATCACTTAGTTGCGAACAGATCTACACACATTGCTCTATATTCCTCTTTAAGATTGGAATAACTTTCTCACCCACATTGACTATCCCAATTGTCTCAGTGACATATTTTATAAATAAACAATACTTACAAAAGCATTTGGGCATGACTTTCATAGTCGTTATCTATGCCATCACAGCTTGTTCATTGGCCTTGTTGGAATTCCACACCACTGCCGTTGCTCTTTGGTCTCAGAGGTGGTCCCAGCTGAAGTTCGTTTATAGTTTTAGATATCGCAGGAATGCCAGTAGTTGGATTTGTAGTGAGGCAAAATCATATTCTTCAGCCCTGTCACATACAACAATTGTATTATACTTATGTAAAGAACTAATGATTATTTCTAGATTGAAAAAAAGGAAACTTAGGTATACTTGTATTTTTCTGTTGTCCAAATATATGTTTACTTATTTTATACTTTTGTACGTTGTTACTTCCGTATATAAAAGTACCTCAACTTATCTTGTCTTGCATTAGTCAAAATTCCCTTTGCTGGGGTTGGAAGTCCAGAACCCCAAAGTGGCTCGAGGGTTATAAACAGGTGGGTAAATACAATAGAATGGACGACTCTCTATGTGTTTTGCTAAATACCATATTCTATCTGGAGGGAACAGCCTTACCACGAAGTGAGAGCAATGGAGATAACATGACACCCTGTGAGAATTTCACTCCGCTCTGGGAGAAACATTTGGACAAAAGGGAGATGCGAGTCTATTGAGCAGAAAACAAACATTTTATACATAATTACTGATAAACATCAGATAATGACTAGCTAATGATGTGATAATGGAAATTAAATCCTAACGGAATGAAAGAAAATTGAATTAATGGAAAAACAAAGAGAAACTATTAGGAATTTCGAGCGACTTCTAAATGTACGAATGACATAAAAATAAGATCATTCTAAGAATTATTCAAATGAAGATTTACAGAGTCTTAGCTAACCTCATAACTAGCACAAGTTTACCTAGAGGAGTATCTTTGTCTCTTTGCTTATAACACAGAAAAGAAAAAAAATCACAGACTCTCCACCCTCAATATGACATTGACGAGAGGCTAAATCAATGTAGACATTCTAATGACCAATCAGCCATATTATGATGAACATATGTCTGTTAATAATAGACACCCAAAACTTAGGATATAGATAAAGGCGATATGATGTCCTGTCCATTACGACGTTGGTGACTTTGTATTTTCCTACCCATGAGCAAATTTGATTATCAAAGAAGCCCTTTTTAAAATACATTTTGGTCTACATAAAATTAAAATAAAAAGAAAAATTTTCATATTTTATCTGTAAATTTAAAATGGTGAAAAATCTCGTAAGTGGATTGGCTCCAAATAGGTAGTAAATGTTTTACATATGAAGCTCAGCGAAAATCCTGAAAAATAAAACGAGGTCGTTTCAATATTTGGACTGTTTGTGTAAATTTTATAAATAGTAAACAACATATCGGGACGCTTCTATTACCTGGTTAGAATTATATAATGAAAGAAATTTGCTTTGATTTTATAATTTAAATTATATTTTCAATATTCGTTGCTATGATCTGGCAACGCTTCGAAATCAAACGATGCGCGTACTCTCTTTTTTTTTTCGGTTAACAAGATCTATTTTTCAGCCCAAATTTTGAATACACTTGTATATATATTGTTGCATCATGGCTAATGAACCTATTTTATTTTAATTTGTAATATTATTTTTCATATATTTTAAATTCAAAATTATATTTTATATTTAATTATTTTATTAAACAGAATATATGTATTATAAACAGAATATATGTTTTATAGAATCATCATTTGTATTTAGGTAAACTGTGTGACTTCACTGCTCTCTTTGATGTGATAAAATAAATAAATTATTCTGGAGGCTACTTAAAGTAGAGTTATCTCATTATTCCTTTATACAAAATTGTAGGATGGTTGAAACACGCTCTGGTAAGATGCAAGACCCAGCACAGGAGAGAATCAAGGCTGAAGAGTCTGCCAAGCCGCAACCTGGTGCAACAATTGGTGGAGATGCTAGTTCCGACCCAGTTGTCCTGAATCCCAACATCGACATCCCCAAGTATGATGGAACAGAAGACCCTCGCCCATGGATTGAATCTCCTGAAGAAATTGGCTTCCTGTACCATTGGGCAGACTACATTATCTCCCGTTATGCTGCCATGAATATGATTGGTAGCGCCAAAACCTGGCTGAACCTACACAAGATAAGTTTCACCACCTGGGAAAATTTCAAGAGCCGCCTAATTGAGGATTTTACCTCAGACGCCAACAAAGAAGAAATGAGGATGAGAAAAAACAGGATGCAACAGTGGAATGAACCTGCAATCAGGTTCGCAGAGGATATCCTTGTACTGTGCAACAAGGTCGACCCCCAAATGGAAGGAGAGACTAAAATAAACTGGGTTATTGGAGGGTTAAAGAAAGAATACTCTTTTGCCCTTCACCTAAACTCTCCTAAAAATACCAATGAACTTCTTGAAATTTGTAAAAAGCTGGATTTGTTCGAAAAGAATTACCAAGAACGTGTAGAAAAATCAAAAGCTCTTTATAATGGACCACGCTCTCCTCGTCCCCATCATCAAGAGCAATGGAAGAACGCTCCGCCGTTCAGAAGACCATACCAGAACACCTCCAAGCCCCAGGCCCCCGCTCCGAGGTACTACCAGAACACCTCCAAGCCCCAGCCCCCCACTCCGAGGTACTACCAGAACAAGCCTCTGCTCCAGGTATCTGCCCCTAGACGATCTTACACTCCCAATCCTGAGCCAAAACCGGTTTACCCAAGTAAAACATACAATAAGAGTCCAAATTCAAATTGGAATAGGACAGAAGACGGGAGACCAATATGTTTCAAGCGTAACAAGCCAGGACACGTAGCGCGGTATGGCAGAGTCAGGTTTGTAAGAATTGTGGAAGAGAACCCCATAGTTACACAAGCCAAGGTCGAAGAAGAAATCCGAATGGATAATGGAACTGAGAAGTCGAGACCTCTGCTCTACGCTGACGTAAGTAATAGCACGTACTCTGGTATCCCTACAAGGAATAGATATGCCGCATTAGAAGATTTAAACTAAGCATCGCGCCTGAGTCCGTCAATCAAAGCAAGTCGACCATAAATGGAATTAAAAAGTTGGACCCCAAATATAAAATGAACATTAACGTGGATAGAATCGGTATCTGCGAAGCTTTGATTGATACAGGCGCCGATCTTTCAGTGGTCGACCTTAGTACAGCTCTTAACACAGGTCTTGAAATAATAAATCCTGATAAAATGTGCTCCGGACCCGATGGCAAAGAATTATATATCGTAGGAAATATTATTTTAAATATAAAATTTGATGACAAAACAATTACACATCAATTTGTGATAATGAGAACACATTTGCGAATATTTATACTTGGACGAGATTTTCTTAAGAAATTGAACGCAAAAATTGATTGTCAGCGTTAAATAATCAAATATGACTTGGCAGAAAATCGTGACGTAATCAAATATCAACAGAAGAAAATAAAAAAGTGCAAAGGATGCCATTATACCAGAACTTTCTATTAAATTGATTAATGCATTTGTAGAAGCAGAGGATGGCGAATACATCATCGAGGAGAACCATAAAATGTTTCAAACAAATGGACTTCGACTAGCGAGAAGCTTAATAAATGTTGTGAATAAGGAAACATATATCTGGATATCTGATATCTAAGTAAAAAGTTTATGGAGATGAGTATCTTTTATTCTGGTCTTCTCAAGCTTTCGGGCTTGTCCGCCCTTCTACAGGAGAAACATATACTATATAACGAGAAAATATAACGCCGCTAGATGCTAAAACTATTATGATTCTATGTACATATATACATATATATATATATACACTAGGATGTTTTGCATATTATTTTTTACTTAAGATATGTTTTTTATTTGGTTAAAGTATTTACATATTTTACTATTGTTTGTTATATTTTATGAATTATCTTATAGGTTCGGAATTCTAATATTTAAGTTAGTTTTATAATGGTTATTGGCTATTGCATATAAGTTACTTATACTATTGTTGATATTATTAGCTGGTACTAGGATATATTGTGTTATATGTTTCGGGCAAATCTATTTTTCTATTGATGCTATTGTGTTTTCTGGATAATAAAGATTCAATTATAAGCCTTTGATATTTGCTGTTTATGTTATTGTAATGTATTATGGGTTCTTCTAATGCGAAAGTGTGGCCTGTTTCTTTGCAGTGTTGGAAAATTAGGGATCTATTGTCTTGATTTATTATGTTGCGTTTATGTTCATATATTCTATTGCTGACTCTCCTTCCTGTCTCCCCCACGTATTTGGCTTGGCAGTTGTTGCATTCTATGGAATATATTGCTTCTTTTTTGTTAGTGGGTTTTATGATATTAGAATTATTTTTAGATAGTGGATTTTTAATGATGGAGCCTATGTTAGGGGAATTACTGTAATGTGTTTGGATGCCGAAGTTTTTTAAGTAGTTGGCTATTGTTGTAGCTGTTTGTGAGTATGGAATGTAACATATTGCTCTGTAAATATCTGTGGTTTTGTTTATTGGGTTATTGATTGTTATATTTTTGTGGAAATGTTTTAATATAAAGGTAATTGGGTATCCTGCTTGCTGGAGATTATTTATGATGTTCTGTGTTTCAATCGTTTTTGAATTCTGTTGCGAGCAATGGGTGTGTATTCTTTTGGTTAGTGTTTTAATTGTGTTTATCTTATGGCTTAGTGGGCTTACCCTCGACCATTAAAAATATTAAAAAACCAAACATTGTGCTTTGGAAGCCAGCCAGCCGAAGTGAATCTTATAGAAGAAAGTGAACAAAAGAGCATGAAGAACCCCAATTTCAGATAAACGAAAATTTATCATATAAGGAAAAGGAGCAATTGAAACAAGTTTTAGAAAAGTTCGCGGATTTGTTTTCGTCGGGATTAGGAAGATCCAACTTAGCGAAACATCGGATTGATACAGAAGGCGCGAAACCGATCAAACACAAGCCGTATAGGGTGAGCGCGAAAGAGCGAGAAATCATAAAAGAGCATATTGATGAAATGCTCAGAGACGGCATAATTAGATCATCCTCGAGTCCATGGTCCTTGCCTGTAATCTTGGTCAAGAAGCGAGATGGTAAGTACAGATTTTGCGTTGACTACAGAAAATTGAATGATGTAACAGTGAAGGATGTTTACCCAATTCCTAGAATTGATGAAGTATTGGATACACTTCAAGGATCCAAATACTTTTCAGCAATTGACCTTAAATCAGGATATTGGCAAGTAGAGGTTGAGGAGAAAGATAAAGAAAAGACAGCCTTCACTACAGCACATGGACTATATGAGTTCAACGTAATGCCCTTTGGTCTATGTAATGCCCCTGCTACATTTGAGAGGAACATGGAAAATATGCTTGGTAATCTTAGATGGCAAATTTGCTTATGTTATCTAGATGACGTAATCATTTATAGCTCGGATTTTTCAACACATCTCAAAATAATAGAAGCTGTTTTAAAATGTTTTCGCGAGGCTAATTTAAAATTGAGCAACAAAAAATGCCAATTTGCTTTCGAAGAACTGGAGATTATTGGCCATATAACTGATCAACATGGTATAAAACCAGCGGAGCATAATATCAAGGCTATTAGAGATTTTCCTCGGCCCAAAAAGACAAAATAAGTTCAATCATTTTTAGGAATGTGCTCATATTATAGAAAATTTATCAAAGGTTTTTCAAAAATTGCCGATCCATTAACCAGTCTTATAAAAAATAATGTACCTTTTACCTGGACAGAAAATCAAGAAAAAGCATTTCAAACCCTTAAAGTAGCATTGATAAATCCCCCAATCTTAGGGCACTTTGATCCGAATGCAATTACTTACATTCATACTGACGCATCTAACATCGGCCTGGGTGCAATATTAGTCCAAAAGTTCGGCGATAAAGAAAAGGTGATCTCATATTTAAGTCGAACACTGAGCAAACCTGAGCAAAATTATTCGACTACCGAAAAAGAATGTCTAGCTGTTGTGTGGACAATGTCCAAGTTACGACCCTACCTATATGGAAGGCACTTCAAAATCGTAACTGATCATCACGCACTATGCTGGCTTAAGAATCTGAAAGATCCGACCGGCCGATTAGCACGCTGGGCACTGAAGATTCAGGAATATAATTTCGAAATTATACACAAATCGGGTAAAAAACATCTGGACGCTGATGGTCTATCTAGAGGACCCTTACCGGAAAATGAATGGGACGAAGATTATGAAAGACTATTTCTGAATCAAATAATAGACGAAAAGGAGGATTTTATTGAGAATATTAAGGAGAACCTTAGTGCAAACAAGCGTTCAATTACACAGAACTTCAAAGAAGAAAATGGGTGCCTCTACAAGAAAAATCCAAATCCTGAAGGTAGGGCATGGTTGCTGGTAGTGCCAAAGAAGAGAAGGAAGGAAATCATGAGTGAATACCAAAACCATATGCTGAATGGCCATCTGGGCGTCGCCAGAACCACTTACCGATTGAAGAATAAATACTATTGGCCTTCCATGTTAAAAGATGTTTCAGAATTTGTAAAGACGTGCCACCTTTGCCAAAGTCGGAAAGGTTCAAATCACTTGCCTTCTGGACTTGTTGGCCCCTTGCCATTAACGAAAAGAAGGAAGTGGATAATTGTGTTGACTGATTATTATACCAAGTATGCTGAAACAAAGGCAATATCAGAAGCAACCGTGAAAGAAGTCTCTACATTTTTAATCGAACATATTATTTTACGTCACAGGGCCCCAAAATTTCTTATTAGCGATAGAGGTTCACAATTCACTAGCAATTTGATGAAGGAGGTAATGAAAATGTGCAAAGTTAAACACTGCTTCACAACGAGCTACCACCCCCAGACTAACGGACTAACGGAACGGCTAAATAGAACTTTAATCAATATGATCAGCATGTATGTGAACACAGACCAGAAGAACTGGGACGAAATCCTCCCTTTTATCACCCACGCGTACAACACCACGATTCAAGAAACCACAGGCTACTCTCCATTTTTCCTGTTGTTTGGAAGGGAACCCATGTCCCTCTTAGACAACGAGAATATCCCAACGGACAGTAACATGGACGATTACGACGAATATATAGAAAACTACTTAGATAAAATAGCAAGGACGAGACAGGTAGTCATTTATAACACAGAGAAGACTCAGGAAAGAATGAAAAGAAACTATGACAAAAAACACAATGAGAAAATCTATGAACCAGGACATTTAGTGGCAGTTTGGACACCAGTCAGGAAAATCGGAAAATGTGAAAAACTATTGAGAAAATATTTTGGCCCATATCGAATATTAAAGAAGCTGTCTAACGTAAATTACTTAATTGAGCCGAAAGATAATCCTGGCAAGACCCATTGATTGTCCATGTCTCAAGACTCAAACCCTATTTTGAGAGAATTGATGAGGTAACTCACGAGGACGTGACGACCTCTGGAGAGGGGGAAGTGTTGCATCATGGCTAATGAACCTATTTTATTTTAATTTGTAATATTATTTTTCATATATTTTAAATTCAAAATTATATTTTATATTTAATTATTTTATCAAACAGAATATATGTATTATAAACAGAATATATGTATTATAGAATCATCATTGGTATTTAGGTAAACTGTGTGACTTCACTGCTCTCTTTGATGTGATAAAATAAATAAATTATTCTGGAGGCTACCTAAAGTAGAGTTATCTCATTATTCCTTTATACAAAATTGTAGGATGGTTGAAACACGCTCTGGTAAGATGCAAGACCCAGCACAGGAGAGAATCAAGGCTGAAGAGTCTGCCAAGCCGCAACCTGGTGCAACAATATTATCGTTCAAATTCGTATAGTTTTAATATATTATCGCCAAAAAACTTACATTAACTCGAGTATATCGCTTCGAAGGTAATACCGCGCCAACGTTCAACGCCTTCGAAAGTTGTTGCTTATTGAGAATGCTCCATGATTTTTGATATAGTCTAAAATGGTAAAAATGATTAATACATTCACAATTTTAACTCGTGTTTAGTAATTTATTTTAATGAAAAATCACTAGAATCTCCAACAAATTGGGACACTATTAAGGGAGGCTGGGCAAAACAACGGTTCTACGAGTCAGATCTCTGGGCCTTAGAAATAAGACGAATTCTGCCTCTGATGAACTTAGAAAACATTGTTTCTCTCCGACCAAAATGGATGAATGGATAAATCACATTTTCGACACCAGGTAGCTACCGAAAGTTCAACCATTAACTTGAAGCGCCGACCTCCACTGAAAGAACCCGGGATATGCGGAAAAAATAAAAACTACAAATAATTATGATACGAAGGGAAGATCCGTTGAAAACTGTCACTCCGAGACGTGCAAAATGTTTAAATTCCTAATAAGGCAACGCCGTGTTGAACAGCGAGGCAATGGTGGGGTTCAGGAAGATGATCTTCGGTATGTCGCTAAGATACTCCTGATAAAATTAAACCTCGAACTATAGACATTCAATGACCTGACGTCCGCGGCGGAACCTTGATGCTCAAACAAAATTTTAAAAAGCTCTATCTGGTTCTACTACGGATTGTACAGAGAAAGTAAATGTCCAAATGGATCTGATATTGAAAGAACGGACATTAGGGCTCGAAATAATTATTAAAGGGGAAAAAAAGAGAAGAATATGCGAAATGCATATCAAAAACTATGAAGAATATAACCTGATATTTGGTCACCGGAACCCCTCGGAGCCTGATCTAAATTTAATCACAAACCTGTTTTTATTGGGTTAGCCTTTGGTCAAAGGCCAGCTTTTGTCTTTAGCTTTCAGCCTCAGTCTGTGAGAATTGAAAATAATTCTCTGGCCAGTCTTTGGCTATTTTAAATCTGTCTCTGACCAGACTGTGGCTATTGATTAGCGGTCTTTGACCAGACTGTGGCTATTGAATAGCGAACTCTAACTAGTCTGTGGCTATTGAATAGCGAACTATAACCAGTCTGTGGCTATTGAATAGCGAACTCTAACCAGTCTGTGGCTATTGAATAGCGAACTATAACCAGTCTGTGGCTATTGAATAGCGAACTCTAACCAGACTGTGGTTATTGAATAGCGAACTATAACCAGACTGTGGCTATTGAATAGCGAACTCTAACCAGTCTGTGGCTATTGAATAGCAAACTCTAACCAGTCTGTGGCTATTGAATAGCGAACTATAACCAGTCTGTGGCTATTGAATAGCGAACTCTAACCAGTCTGTGGCTATTGAATAGCGAACTCTAACCAGACTGTGGTTATTGAATAGCGAACTCTAACCAGTCTGTGGCTATTGAATAGCGAACTCTAACCAGTCTGTGGCTATTGAATAGCGAACTCTAACCAGACTGTGGTTATTGAATAGCGAACTCTAACCAGTCTGTGGTTATTGAATAGCGAACTCTAACCAGTCTGTGGCTATTGAATAGCGAACTCTAACCAGACTGTGGTTATTGAATAGCGAACTCTAACCAGTCTGTGCCTATTGAATAGCGAACTCTAACCAGTCTGTGGCTATTGAATAGCGAACTCTAACCAGTTTGTGGCTATTGAATAGCGGTCTATACCCAGTCTGTGGCTATTAAATAGCGGTCTCTGACCAAACTGTTGCTATTGAATAACGGTCTCTGACCAGTATTAAACTTTTATAAAGCTGTCTCAGCTGAAAAGCTTAAATTTACCTTGACCTTTCGAGTTACTTGAAACTTTATGATAAAAAGTTTTTCTGGAAAACTTATATCACCTCTTTTCAAGAAAGATAAAAACTTCAACACCAAACCTTCTATGCCTCCTAATTTACTGTTATGGATCAGAAAGACTCACTCCAGAACAATACAATATCATAACAAGATACCAACTGAACTGATATCAAAAGGGAATCTCCCGACGCCCTATCATCAGAAGCTATGAACCCATATATATATATAGAAAGTAAAACGGGAGGATATTGTTATATAAAAATATATGAAATCTCGTCAAAATAGAATTTAGAACTCAGCAAAATATAGACCACTTTTTTTACTTTCTTATACATGATTATGGTGCTATTCTAAGCACGAATATTTCTTTTACAAATAAAACAAACTTCTCTTGTCCCCAGTGTTGTCTCAAATTCAATCCTCCAGACCACTTCACAGAACTCTAATATTGTAATTAACGATTATGCTTGCATATGCTACACTAAAGGAAGGAATCCTAGAAATGATATTAAAGCAAATTATGGACATAGAAGTTTGTTCTAGGTAAAAAATAAACATTCATGCTTAATTTTTCACTTTTATATATAGATGCGTGCTTTTGCCTTATTATTAATTTATGTCTAACTGGCCTTGTCCTTATTGTTTGAAAAGGAACATTGTTTGATATAAATATTTATATGTTATTCTAAAGGTGTATGTCTACTTTGTTTTCTTGATTACTAATTAGAATATATCTCCTTTCTGTTTAGCATAATTAACTCAGCATTATAAGCAGAACCGTAGAATATACATTATAGAGAGAGCCCTAAGAAGCGGTCTGGTAGATTTAATTGGCGACACCGCTTGGAGAGTTCACCACTGATGAGCCAAGCCCTCCTGCTAATTATCATCTGTGTAAGGATATTATTTATTTTAATTTGAAATAACACATTCGTATTTTAATGATTTTATTTCCTTTTTATATAGATAACGCGTTATTGCCTCATAATAATATTTTAAAACTTATTTTTTAAATAAATGTCAACATATATATTTCTACATGACTACTCCCGATGACAATACATTATTTAAAACTACATTAGATTTATATGCAGCTTTATTTCTACCTCACACTACATTACTTTGATAAACTGTGATTACTTTCCTCCTTTTTCTTTTACCTCATCTCCATGTACTTTATACTTATTTTCCGGCAATTTCTTCTTTTTACTTATCAATGATGAGGAACAATGTCTTCCCCACCTATAATGGACGCGTATATATCACCGGCGCTAACATATATGGACCCGGATCTGGATGCTGAAATTTCGCTTATGGAGGTCACCACGGAAATATTCAATCTGGGGAAGGATAAAGCAACGGGACTGGATAACATACCAAATGAAGCAATCAAAGTTTTACCTGACGATTATTTGATTCTATTAACAAATATATACAACAAAATATTGACGACATCCTCGTTTCCATCAGTGTGGACTAGAACAATTATTCATCCTATTTTCAAAAATGGCGACCCAAATATACCATCAAACTATAGAGGAATTTCATTGTTATCCAATTTATCAAAGCTCTTTACATCCATATTAAAGACAAGATTGAATAATTGGATTGAAAAAAGGGGAATCTTAGCGGAAAACCAAGCGGGCTTCAGAAGTGGATATTCCTGTCAAGACCATATTTTTACCCTTACCTCACTGATACAGATGACGCTGAGCCGCAAAAGGAGGAAGTTATATGCCTTCTTCGTAGATGTCAAAAAGGCCTTTGATACAGTACCACACTCCCTGCTTTGGAAAAAGTTGACAGTTTACGGTTTAAGTACCCGATTTATCAGCCTTATACAAAGCTATTATAATCAAATGTCAG
>CP092882.1:54515016-54542472 GCA_030710605.1 Cordylochernes scorpioides
TTTTCTATTTTTATATAATTTTTCACACATATAAAACATAAAGTTGCGGACGGATGATATTCATTTACCAAAAGAGGCACCTCTCCCTTTAAATATACGTCAGAATGATGGCACTATCGCATTACTCTAGTAAATAAACTTTACTGGTGGTGATGAAGTAAAATGTATACAGGTAAAGGTAAAACTGGCGTTGTTGCTCATTCCTTATCATTACTAGGAAACTTTATTACTAGGGTGCTGCAATGGTGCCATCGTCCTTATGCAGGGAGAGGTGTTTCTTTTGATTCATATATATATGTCATAATTTGTATATAATTATATGCACCCCCGACCCACTATGCATGTACAATGTATGATTTTCAAAGATTTAATAAAGAATGAGGTAACTGGAGGAAAGGAAGTGGCAACAAGACATAGGAAGCAGGCTAAAAGCGGGCACCAGTATAAATAACTTGTACAGTCAATACTTCCGGACAAGACAGGACGTATCTGGTGACCAGAAGTTATATAAGTTTGAGAGACGCCCAATTTCCGGAACAAGACCGGACGTATTTGACAACCACGGAAGTAAATAGAGTCGAACTAACACTCGATACTTCCTATCAGGCCGGGCATATCTTTCACCAAAGAAAGTCGCCGGTCCAATTAGAAAGATCCACTAAGTAGGTCAACCAATAGGAAAACGGGCACGTCCCAGCCTTCGACCAATGGGAAGGAAGACGACTCGTGGTGTTAAATCGAGAAGTAAGAACAGTCAGTTGTGCTTTGGCTCCCAAAGAGGTGACATCTACTCTCGAGACCTCTCTCCCTCTGCTCATCCCGCAGCTAAGTACAATCACCACCATGTGATCAGATAATTAACAATCCAAATCGCTCCGCTCTTCTCAAGCTTTCTTTCCTCCAACCCAGTTGCCTTTTATTTTCAAACCCCATCACGTGTCCTGATTATTCCTAACTGTGTGCTTCACTTGCCACTCAACGACTGCGCTTCAACCAATCCTCACCATTCAAATCGAACCACAAGAAATTCCGCAACGATATTGTCACAGAACGGATAAGTCGACAGGATTCTACAACAGTGTAATACATCAAATATTGCAGTGTAATAACTGTGGATTGAATATATTACATAGAGTCGACAGGATAAAGAGATGGAATTTAATCAGGATCCCATAGGCGTAAAGTCGGACGGCCCGACGGAAACAACGGAAAGAAGGCAAGAAGTAAGAGAGAACGAACAGGCAGGGGAAAGGCAGGAAGTGACCGGCCGAGAGACAACTGCGCCCCTAGCGGACGCCGTCAACCAGCTATCGGCGCTCCTGACCCGAGTAAAAATTTCTGATGGAGCGGAGGCGGCAATCCCGCCTTTCGATGGCACATACAACGCGACACAGTTTTTCCAAGCATTCGACCGAAAAATGGAAGACGCATCCATGGGAGAACAAGAAAAATTGCTCCGCCTGCCAAACTATCTGGCGCGACAACCCCTGGAGCTCTTCAGGAAACTTCGGATGGCCGACCGGAGCTACTTCCAGGTGAGGCAAATCCTCCTAGATCTCTATCCTGAGTCAAGCGAAGCGTCCTTTGCGAAATATTTCGCCATGAAGCTTACTGGGCAAGCCAACCTAGAGACCTACTACCGGGAGAAAACCGCCATGGGATTGCAACTAGGACTTCCACAGGAGGTGATCCTCGAGACGCTGACAGAAGGACTGCCATTCAACGACCAGCGCCTAGTCCGCGTAGTACCTCCCGAGAACCTAGGAGAATGGTTCCGACTGGTACAGCGGATCCACGGGCCCAGTGTACCGGCAACGCGATCCAGAGAAGATCAACCACCCACAATGTCGAGTCCGTATCACAGCACACCCCGACGCCCAGGTGCATGGAATGCACCTCTTCCGCCGTCCAACTGCAAGTTCTGCGGCGCGAGGCACTGGCACAGCGAATGCCGACATCGACCAGTCCCGACGACCCACGAAAAAGTGCGGACGGTGCAAACAGTCCCAAAACAACCAGCCCCGATTCCACAACAACCAAGTCAAGCCAGGGACACCCCAGCCGAGCAGCCCTTTCGAGACTGAGGTAGGATCCCTAAACCAACTGACTATCAAACTTTTTCTAGCCCCTAATATATCATGCCCCTTTTTAATTGATACAGGCGCCAGCCTGAATATAGTGCCATATAATCTTTATCATATGTTAAAAACCCATCTGCCTAATTTAACCCTTGAGGGACATTCACTGGACCTCCAAACCCTAAACGGTTTTGCAAAAACCATGGGTAAACTGTCTATCCCACTGACAATAGGACAAATATCCCGAAGAGAGAATTTCCATGTAGTGAATGCCCCGTTACCATTTGGAATTCTTAGTATCAATAGCCTTCATAAATTCAGATTAACCATAGATTTTAATAAATGCACTATATTCCAGCTGGGCGCCCCATTGTCTACCCCACCCTACCATTTTAACAAGGTACCAAATGTATGCACGTACTGGCAGTGTCAGGCGATGTCACAAAGACCTCACCATACAACCAAATCTTCCGCCTATGACAACCATTGCGTGCATTCATTGAAAGACACCCCCTTACCTACATGCCCTTTTTTCACTAAGGCCAATTGCCCTTTTTACATGCCCTCAAATAACCAAGTCACAACGACTTCAACTTGTAAACATGACCAAAAAGTACCCACACAGCGGGACAACTCGCACACCAAGCACATAGGTGATCACACACCGTCACACAACTACCACATGACCAACCCACACAACGAAATCGACACTCACACTAATACACAACAAAACCCTTTGCCACATGCATACTACAACACAACACCTAACACTCGCTATACACCGCAGTTCACAACACTTCTACAAAGATACACTCACATTTTCACACAGAACAAATTCAATGTACCATGCTTACGGATTCCACCAGTAAAAATACCCACGAATTCCGAGAAAATAATTACCATACGTCCATATCGTGTTCCGATATGTGACCAACAAGAAATCCGTCATCAAATCCAACAAATGCTGGAGAACGGCATCATAGAGCAATCTTTTTCACCTTTCTCGAGCCCTGTCACCCTCGTCACTAAGCGCGACAAGACCAAACGGTTTTGTATCGATTACAGAAAGGTGAACGAGCTAATCAGCTCTGATGTCCATCCCCTCCCGAGAATCGAGGATATCCTAGACCGCCTCGCACAGGCCAAATATTTCTCCACGGCAGACATATCCTCTGCGTATTGGCAAGTCCCAATACACCCCGATTCTCGACCACTGTTAGCATTTACCACCCTCGAAGGGTTATACCAACCCACTCGACTACCTTTCGGATTAAAAACCAGCCCTCAAATTTACGAACGAGCCATAAGTCAGGTCCTACAGAGACACGGACTTGACTGTGTGGCACATTACTTTGATGATTTCATCATTTACTCCAACACATTGGAGGAGCATCAAAACCACCTGCGGCAATTTTTCGCCTTTTGCGAAGCGGAGAAACTACAACTTAACTTCGTGAAATGCGAATTTTTTAAGCAATCCATAGATTTTCTAGGTTACACCATTACAGCTGGTACAATTACACCACTCACACGTAACACCGACATTATCCACGCCATCAAACAACCACACAACCGAAAAACACTACAATCCTTTTTAGGCGCTGTGAACGTCTATAACAAATTCATTCCGGAATACGCTCGCTTGCGAGCACCACTCAATAACCTCCTCAAAAAGGATGTCGTGTGGAACTGGAATGAAGTTTGTCAAAAGGCGTTCATTGACCTGAAAGGAAACCTCACACAACACCCCATTTTACACCTTTACAAAGAAGGTCTGCCATGCCAAGTGTATTGCGATGCATCCACCCTCGGTATAGCAGGCATTCTCAAACAAGTTCACCCTGACGGGAACGTATATCCAGTTCAATATTTCAGCCGAACATTGCGCCCACACGAGAAAAACTACTCCATCTCTGAACTTGAGTGCTTAGCAATCGTTGAGAGTGTGGAGAAGTTTCGCATCTATCTTATGGGCAGAAAATTTACTATATTTTCTGACCATCACGCATTGCAGTGGCTGAAAACCATCAAAAACCCGTCCGGCAGACTGTTTCGATGGAGTTTACGACTATCGAGTTACGAATATGAGGTCCGCTACATAAAGGGAAAACTACAATATGAAGCGGATCTCTTGTCCCGTAACCCGTTTTGTGGATTCTTGGACGCCACCCTTATCAAGACCCACCAACCTCCTCCATCGAAAGAGTCTAGTTTGACCATTGATCATAATGGATTACATACAGTTTCCCGAAAAGGTGTAACCAAGATTATACTTCCAAAACCACTCATACAACAACTCTTACAAACAGTACACACACAATACAATCACCCCGGTATTTCACAAATGTCACGAATCATCTCCACACAATATTACTGGCAAGGTATGTCAAAAGATATTAAACAAAAAGTTAAGACCTGCCCCACCTGCCAGTTAACAAAACGGCCATTGGGACCCACTTACGGGGAATTAAGTCAACCTCCGGAAGCCAAAGAACCCTTTGACCTATTATCCCTTGACACCATAGCAGGATTTGCCAAATATGGCAACACCAAAATATACCTCCATGTGGTAGTCGATCATTTTTCGCGCTACGCGTGGACTTTTCCATCTAAATCCACCAGCATCATCACCTACCAACAGGTACTTAAGCGAGTATTACAGAATGGCTCTCCAAAACGCCTTCTTACGGATAGAGCCCCTGCTTTCACTTCGCCAAAATTTCGTAGTTTCCTACTTAATAGAAATATTCACCCATTACTCACAACCAACAACAATCCACAGGCCAACGGTCTATGTGAACGCCTGAACGCCACCCTCACGGGAAAACTTAGGCTATTGCATCTAGAAAATCCTAAGATCGCATGGACCAAGTTGGTCAAAAGAGTTACAATTATATATAACAAAACCCCACACTCTACCACAGGTTTTCCACCCATCTACTTAATGTTTGGTATCCTACCCCCCGAACTCTCTGACCATAGTACACCTTACCCAGATATCGACAAAGCTAGAAAAATTGCACACACACGCACACAAAACAAGCATTTACAAGACAAAAACATTTATGATCAACGACACAAACAACCACATTTTGAAGTAGGTGATCTAGTGTTAGTAAAATTATATCACCACCCAAATACAGGGAAACTTGCGCCATATTTCACAGGACCTCACACAATATTAGAAATTATTTCACCAAATGTGGTCCGCATAGATCGACCAAATCAACCACTTCAAAGAGACACTGACACAATCCACGTCAACAAACTTAAGCTGTATACAGAAAAAATCCGTTATATATCACCACCCGCCGTTAGCACATATCATATAAAGCACAACCCCAATTACACGTTCCCTTTCAAACATTTAACACCCGAATTATTCCCAACAGAGTCATTAAGGTTCAAACCCACCAGCAGCGAACCTTTCAGGCATTTAGACCCTGCCATTTTTGCAACAAGACGATTTGCATCACTCTTCCCCGATGTTAAAAACTGCAAACCTGACAACCAGCTCAATCATATCACACCACTCCCTAAAGATATCAAACAGGAGAACTGCGAACCTACCAATCATTCAAATTCTACAATTAATAAGGTTCAACCAAATATTTCAGAGTCCCCAGTTACAAAAATATGGACGAACATGGGGCAATACCCTATTTTTCATCTGATTTTCATCCTTTGTTTGTTAGTTCTACCATACAAATGTATCCCAATTTTATTCCTTAATTATTTATTTATCTATACCATGTCCGCTCATAAAATTTTCGAACTACAAGAGGCAGTTTTTAATTTTGGACAAGCAGTTTTTCATTGTGGACAAGCAGTTTTTCATTGTGGACAAGCAGTTCTTCATTGTGGACAAACATTTATAAAACTTCTCATAATTTTAGGAACCATCTTTGCAGAAAATCTAAATAAACTCCGAAGAGATAGAAGTAACTGAAAGATGACCAACCAGTGTCGGAGAAGTCACACTCCAAAAACAAGATCTGAGCCGCACCCAAAATAAATTAGACGGCAGGAAGTGAGAATTTTGAGACACCGCGACAGGAAGTGTAATCCGCGGCGATAAATTCGGCCTATGCAAACAAAGCGGAGCGCCTCGTCCGATCTCCAATTTCATTCCCTCTCTTTTGCCCGACACACCCCACTTCCGTATCTCTAATTACAATGAGAAGGTCCCCTATTGAGGTCAACTGGGAACCTCTCTATGCCACCGATTTTGAATTCCAGTTCGAGTCTACATATCGATTTTTACCATCCAATTCCACATCCACAAGACAACACATAGAACTCGCTCACACATTTCTTACACAACAGACTTCTAACATTTTTTCACAACACACACAAAGACAAAAAATTACACATAAAGGTTATATAGATTTCCATGTCTCCTGTACACATAGCATAAACGCACTTGAGGGGTAGAATCACGTTTTCACCTAAGTGTCGCTACAGATGAGACAAAAAATTTATAGGGCATGTAGATACAAAAGGGTTCAAACCAATACACCTTATTATTTTTCATATTAATCATTTTCATTATTTTCTCTCAATTAAAATTTAAATATATAATCAATTTATCAATTTATTCAACTTATTATCACTTTTAATCATTAATTATCATTTTTTTTCCAATTACTCTATATTATCATTTTTATTTATCAATTATCATTCTATTTACCACTTAGCTTATATTACCATAACTTCAATTATCAACGAAAACTCATTGGTTTTCGGTTAAACTAAAAACATTAAATCATCCTTTATTGTTGAAACCTTTTTATTTTTCATTTTTCTTTTTTTTTTACCAAGCACTCAACTTTGATTTCGCTCAACCACTTTTTATTTTTATTTGATTTCAAATTACCTTATGAAATTTTATTTTTATTTTTGATTTCTCAAAAGACCTAATAGAATTCCCTCGATTTTTTTTCAATTTCGAGTAGAGTATAGTTAGGCATTTTTCCTTTTTTTTCTCACCATGCATCAAGCATTCACTTTGATTTCTTCCAACTTTTTATTTTTATTTTTATTTTTATTTTTTGATTTCTCAAAAGACCTAATAAAAATCCCTCGATTTCCATTCCCAATTTCGAGCGAGAATATGGTTAGGCATTTTTCCTTTTTTTTTTCACCATGCATCAAGCATTCACTTTGATTTCTTCCAACTTTTTATTTTTATTTTTATTTTTGATTTCTCAAAAGACCTTATGAAATTTCCTCGATTTCTTTTCTCAAAATTCGAGCAAAAATTAGTTAGGCATTTTTCTTTTTTTTTCACCATGCAACGAAGCATTTTTTTTTCTCTCCAACATGCAACCAAGCATTTACTTTGATTTCTTCCAACTTTTCATTTTTATTTTTGATTTCTCAAAAGCCCTAATAGAACTCCCTCGTTATTATCTCCAATTTCGAGTAGAAATTAGTTAGGCGCATTCTCCTTTCTTTTTAATCCACTATGTACCATAGCATTCATTTTGATTTCTTACAATTAAAAAATTTTTTGATTTCTATTAATTATACTCAACCTATATCATCAACACCATTCTATTTTACTTCTTATATCGCCACCAATACTTGTATATAGACTCATCAATACCCACAACTAATTTTCCCACAAAATTATTTTTCACTTTACAGAATTCTCTCAGGCTAACCCCTTCTTGAATTCTTCACATGTAGGGGGCGCATCTGTCATAATTTGTATATAATTATATGCACCCCCGACCCACTATGCATGTACAATGTATGATTTTCAAAGATTTAATAAAGAATGAGGTAACTGGAGGAAAGGAAGTGGCAACAAGACATAGGAAGCAGGCTAAAAGCGGGCACCAGTATAAATAACTTGTACAGTCAATACTTCCGGACAAGACAGGACGTATCTGGTGACCAGAAGTTATATAAGTTTGAGAGACGCCCAATTTCCGGAACAAGACCGGACGTATTTGACAACCACGGAAGTAAATAGAGTCGAACTAACACTCGATACTTCCTATCAGGCCGGGCATATCTTTCACCAAAGAAAGTCGCCGGTCCAATTAGAAAGATCCACTAAGTAGGTCAACCAATAGGAAAACGGGCACGTCCCAGCCTTCGACCAATGGGAAGGAAGACGACTCGTGGTGTTAAATCGAGAAGTAAGAACAGTCAGTTGTGCTTTGGCTCCCAAAGAGGTGACATCTACTCTCGAGACCTCTCTCCCTCTGCTCATCCCGCAGCTAAGTACAATCACCACCATGTGATCAGATAATTAACAATCCAAATCGCTCCGCTCTTCTCAAGCTTTCTTTCCTCCAACCCAGTTGCCTTTTATTTTCAAACCCCATCACGTGTCCTGATTATTCCTAACTGTGTGCTTCACTTGCCACTCAACGACTGCGCTTCAACCAATCCTCACCATTCAAATCGAACCACAAGAAATTCCGCAACGATATTGTCACAGAACGGATAAGTCGACAGGATTCTACAACAGTGTAATACATCAAATATTGCAGTGTAATAACTGTGGATTGAATATATTACATAGAGTCGACAGGATAAAGAGATGGAATTTAATCAGGATCCCATAGGCGTAAAGTCGGACGGCCCGACGGAAACAACGGAAAGAAGGCAAGAAGTAAGAGAGAACGAACAGGCAGGGGAAAGGCAGGAAGTGACCGGCCGAGAGACAACTGCGCCCCTAGCGGACGCCGTCAACCAGCTATCGGCGCTCCTGACCCGAGTAAAAATTTCTGATGGAGCGGAGGCGGCAATCCCGCCTTTCGATGGCATATTACATATATATATATATATAATACCTCCAAAAATACACCAATACAATAATTTCAAGATATAACAGAAAAAAAAATAAATTCAAAAAAAGACAAATGGAAAAATTTCAGAAAATATACAATTACATTCAGAGGGAAATAAGAGTACAATATTTTCAAATATACAAACAATATATTTGTATACATATTTATATATATATATGTTATATTCAATTTAATTTTTTATAATAAATAAATATTTTTTCTAATTTGACCAAAAAACAAAAGGTTTTTTTATATTTTATTTTGTTCTGTTTTATATATAAATTTGTTTTTCTTTTGGGTTGGTAAATGTGTTTTTTCTAATAAACTGCTTCGCCAAAAATATAATATAGTTAAATTTGTTTCAAATAAAATAAGCATATTTGCTAATAATTGATATTTCATTTTTCTTTTTATTTTTGGTAAGTAAAATTTGCATTCGACAAACTAAACATTACTTAATAATTTATTATTTTTTTATTCCTTCACATCGAATATAAGATAAGTCGACAGGATCTACCTAATATTTACTTAATTTAATAATATTAAGTTATTTGATACTTGTAATTCATGGCAAAAGCAAAAAGAGAAAAATAAGTTGAAAATGCAAATCAAATGATGATGCCGTCTTTTGTAAAATACAATAATAATATAAATATTAAAACTTGGATTATAAATTTTGAAAGAAAAAGCGATTTTTATGGGTTTGATAATAATTGGAAAGTACTTCATTTATCAGATTATTTACAGGATGAGGCTTTAACATTTTACTTCGAAAGTCTTTGCCAGATTGAGGACTGGAATAAATTTAAAGAAAAACTTGTAAACAGATTTCAAAAAGTTAAACTTACACCATTGGTTGAAATGATAAAAATCATACAAGAAGAAAATGAAGCAGTCACCCAATATTATCATCGAAAAGTGCAGCTGATCAACAGTGTAGAATTAAACCTCATCTCTATAATAGAATTATTAAATGAGGGAATAAAGAAATAATTCAAACCCTATCTAGCTACCATAGACTCCGTACAACCCTCAGAATGGCTATTAATAGCTACTAAAATAGAAAAAGGTTCAGAACCCGAAATTCAAGGAAAATATTCCTTATTCCAAAACGAACCTCTACCACAACTACCTCCGAGGCCGAGACATAGCTACCATCTTCAACAACATCTCAAGACACCACCATCTCCGTGCCGAATCTGCTAGCGTTTGGGACTACAGTCACAGTGGCACTACCATACAGGGTTACCACACTTCGCCCCGTCTCTCCACTACGCCTCAACCTGCTGAACCAGCGCCACCTACTCCCCATAAGAAGGAGTCAGCTCCAGCCGTAGTAGTCCCTCCGTCTCTAATACCTGCCCCGACGATCCAAGACAAGCAAGAAATGGAACGTGAGAATCAGGTAATGGACATATTCGAACAACTGAATGATGAAACTATCCTTAGGCCCCTATATAACCGAGGGACGACCATTAATGATGTCGCGTATGCGGTCCTGTACCCCCATCTTAGGGAGAGTTTCCTCGCGGATACCTTACCTAAACACAATATTATTCTTGTCAAGTTCCTCAACACAGTCATCGCTGGGGAAACGAATTCCATAACTAGCAAGTCTGAACTCAAGACGATTCTAAGCTCCTGATAGGATCCAGACGTACCTTCGGAGAAGGCCTCGTCTGGTGTATATATTTTCTCTACTATTTAAACTCTGTAAACTCTCTCTTGACCATTGACTCGATGTCAATAAACCATTTTTAATTGTCATTGTCATACAGTGTGCCCATACCACAGCTCCCTATTCCGGGTTCATCCTCCAGGAGCTCACCAGCTCCATCCTCCAAGTTTTTATACACCACCACAACCAACTTGGCCACAGCAAGGACAACCATGCCATGCTTTATAGAGCACCAACCCACTCCAGGCTACTACTCCAAGTGATGCTGGATCTTCGAATACCAGTTGACAAGAGGTACAAACTACAAATAGAAATTTAATAATATTATCTTTGTCTATAAATGATGAATCATTTCCCTGCTGAATAGATAGTGCATCTACAATTTCAATATTACCATAATCATTCGTGGTCAATATTCCAAACTATACAGATATATTGGTTGATAAATATGATATTATTAGACAGGTAGAAGGTACATCTGAACCCATAAAAAATTAAATGTTTAATCAAATTGAGAAATATCACCCACTATATATATATTTTTTTTGTTTGTAAAACACCAATTGAATACTGTATATTAGGTCTTCCATGTTTAAAAGAATTGAAATTCCAAATTTATTTTGAATCATCTATTATATATCAAGATCATAAATTTTGACTATCATTTACATACACCAACCAAGCAAATAAATCATATATGCATCCCTGATCCATATTACATCTTAAATAGTTGTTTATTCAAAGTAAATCCTTTGTCTAATTTTAAACAAATACCTCATTTTTATAAAATTACCAAATTTGAAAATCATTTTTCAAATGAATCAAATAACAAATTAGAGGTTAAATACCAGCATAGTTTTGATACCTTACTAGAAATATATGAAAAATATCGCCCTGTACAGGAAAATTTGTCATCATTTCAAATAAATATGAATCTATTTTTTCAAAGCATAAATTTGATGTAGGGGGGGGGGTAAAATTAATATAACTCCTTGTAGAATTAATTTAACTGATAATAGACCAATTGCACAAAACCTTACAGAAATTCCTATTCTAATAATAACGAGATACAAAACCAAATAAGATAATTATGTAAAAATAATATCATTGGGCCTTCAAATAGTTCATTTTCATCTCCATGTCTTTTAGTTCATAAAAAATCCGATATTCCCAACCACCTAACAATATTTTGTATAGATTATAGAAAGTTAAATAATATTACCCAAGCAGAACATACACAATTCCTTTAATTGAAGACTTAATTGATAGGTTAGCAAAATCTCAAATATTTACAACATTAGATATTACTAATGCATAGTGGCATCTCTCAATAGAGGAGAAGATAAATATAAAACAGCATTTGTTACTCAAACAGGCTGCTATGAGTGTAACAGACTTCCCTATGGACTAAAAAATGCTCCATCAATTTTCCAAAGAACTATAAGATCACTTTTAACTGAATACAATATTGAATATGCTTTAAACTATTTTGATGACATTATTGTCCACTCTTCAAGTATTTCATAACATTTTGTACAACTTGAAAATATTTTGAAATTTTTAAAAAGGAAAATAAATTTAATTTAGCTAAATGCCAATTTTTGCGCACAAAATATAATTTTTAGGGTATCAAATACAGTTAGGAACTCACACACCTAATAATCCTAATCTAGAAGCCATTAAAAACTTACCTAGACCAAACAATATTAAATCATTGCAAGATTTTTTAGGATCCATCACAATGTTTATAATAAATTCATTTCAAATTATGCACAAGTTAAAGATCCTTTGAATGTTCTTTTACAGAAAAATAAAATTTGGGAATGGACAGAAGAGCAGGAAAATGCTTTTCAAACACTTAAATCTGCTCTAATATCAAAACCAATTCTTCATATCTATGACCCTGACAAACCTTGTCAATGATGGTTCAACAATAGGTGTAGGAACAGTTTTAAAACAACCAGATACCATTCTATTCTATAAAATTGCACCCTTATGTGAAAAAAGTATACTGCCTTATCATATGCCTTTAAAGTGGTTAAAATCACTTTAAAATACAACTAATAGATTATTAAGATGGTCTTTACTTTTATCCCAATATGACTTTGAAATTAAATATATTGAAGGCACTCTAAATACTGTAGCAGATATGCTGTCTAGATCATCCATTCCACAATATATCACATTAGAAGAAATAAAAGAACACCAAACATCACAGGATTTACCACCCAAAAACTTCAAAATACAAAATGGCATTTATACTATTTTTAAAAAAGGACTTGTTAGAGCCTATGTACCAATAACTCTGAGAGAAAAGCTAATTGAAAAAGTACATTTAAATCATGGACATATAGGAATTACACAAGTGACAAAAATTATTCTTCCAAATATTTATTGGCCAAACATGACCCATGATATAACTCAATATGTAAAACACTGTGAAATATGTCAATTAAATAAAAATAGAGACAAAAGGACAATTTATGGATCCCTACAGGCAATGCCAATAGCCACTCACCCAGGTCAGATTATTTCTCTTGATACTTTACATACTTGATACACAACTATGGTTCTAATAAACATTGCATTCACATGCTTATTGACCATCACAGCAGGTATTTATGGACATTTGCTAGTAAAAATACAAATACTGACACTTATATTACATGCTTAGAGACTTTATTTCAAACCATAAAACCTGAATCTATTTTAACTGATAGGGCTCCCGCATTTACAAGTGATAGATTTAAACATTTCTTAGTAAATAATGGTGTAAAACACTTATTGACCAGCTCACACCACCCTCAGACAAAAGTAGTCAACTCCACCGTAGTTAATAAATTAAAATGTAAAATAAACTCAAGGACTAATATTTCATGGGTAAAATATCTTCCAGAAGTTACCAAAGAATACAATAATACCCCACATACAATTACAGGTTTTGAACCTAGATTCCTTTTATTTGGCATAAAATCAGATATTAATGTATTGAATTATACTACATATTCTACAATAGATGTTGCTAGGAATATTGCTATAGAAAGAAAAAAAAATCACCAGTACAGTAAAACATTGTATGATCAAAAACACCCAGAATCCATTTTCAAAGTAGGTGATAAGGTACTTATGTCTAGTTTTGTTTATCCTCTAATACTGGTAAGTTAGAAAACGTTTTCAGGACCTTACACCATCTTAAAACAATTATCACCAGTAACATATGAAATAGATAAAATAATTTACCCATCAAATAAAAATGAAATAGTTCACTCAAATAAATTGAAGCCATATCATGATCCTAAATAAATAAAATATATATATGAAAATTTTGCTAAACACTTAAATACAACAGATATTCAGGAAATACCTTTAGATTTAACTATATCAAAAATGTCTCATTTACCCCTAGATCTATCTATAACTGAAAGGTGTACATCAAATCTTAATATTAATGAACCATTTGATTTAACAAGTATATAATTTGTTTTTTTATGTTTTATTATTTCAAATAGAGAACATCTTCTATTTTAAGTTTTGGGAACGCAAATATTTACTATATTTGTATTTTAGGAGTGTAAAAATAAAAGTAATATTAAAGTCAATAATAATCAGTAGCCAAGTTGGCGCATATATTAACAAAAGGAATAACTCTTTTACATATATGTTGTTTAGTTTGTAATACAATAAATATGTAAAAGAGTTATTCCTTTTGTTTATATATGCGCCAACTTGGCTACTGATTATTATTGACTTTAATATTACTTTTATATTTACAAGGAGTATGATACTTATTTTTTATTTTCAACACATTGTTTACAAACTTTATAATGCAAATGGCGCCTTGTTAAAATAATAATAAATAATCCCATCACGTATCGCCATCTATCCCCATAATAAGTAACTTTTTTTTAATCTAAATTTTCTTATAACTTTGCCTTTTTAAATATATATATATATATATATATATATATATTGTGATTTTCAGTGGGGGGAAATGTTATATTCAATTTATTTTTTATAATATATAAATATTTTTCTAATTTGACGAAAAAACAGAAAGCTTTTTTTAACATTTTATTTTGTTCTGTTGTATATATAGATTTGTTTTTCTTTTGGGTTGGTTAAATGTGTTTTTTTCTAATAAACTTAATTGCCAAAAATATAATATAGTTAAATTCGTTTAAAATAAAATAAGCATATTTGCTAATAATTGATATTTCATTCTTCTTTTTTTTTATTAAGCAAAATATGCATTCGACAAACTTAACATTACTTAATAGTTTATTACTTTTTTTATTCCCTCACCCTGAATATAAGATATTATATATATATATATACTAGCGGATGTACCCGGCTTCGCCCGGGTTTTACCCGAGTAAAGGTTTGTCTAATGAACATTTGTTAAAACAATTTTCTATAAATTTATAAAAAAAATAATAGATACATTTTGATAATTTGAAACTCGTAAATTTGAATCTCTCGATAAAGTGAACAATATTTCCCGGTCCCTTGAAAAATACTCGATAAGTTGATTAAAATCAATATTAATTTTCATTATTCTTGTCTCAAATAAATTGCCGTGTCATCCTGAATTTTGTCTTTTCTAATTTTCTACATTACAAAGTCATCATTTTATCTATTCTCCCAATATATATGTTGTAGATAAATGATAAAACTAACTTTGACTCGTGCGCAATTAATAGGTAGAAAATTTTACTTTTGATAAATAATCTTTAAGATAATAAACTTAGTGATAATAAAACTTATAGATAAAAAAACTTGTTATCATCGTCGCAAAGGGGGCGCTGCTTTCGAGTTAAATCTACAAATCTGCTAATAACTATAAGGATATTCAAGATATTTAAGAAATTATTTTTCAAAAACCTTCCCGGGGATATGCCTAATAATATCCCAAAATATCACAGCGATTGGATGTATGGTTTTTGAATCTATAGAGTACAGACAGACAGACAAACAGACAGACATTCAATTTTTTATATATATAGATAATTATTCCATAATAAATGTATATTCAATCGTGGGAAAAGTTAACAGGTTTATATTTAAGGAGTATATATATATATATATATTGATGTTCAAGCGTGCTATAAATATAATATTTATCAGTTTTTAATTATGAGTTAATTTGACTATATTTATATTCTTTAGTCATACATCATGGTCTGCTAGCAAAGTCTACAGTTGTCTTTGTGCAAAGTCCTCTGTATGAAGAAAGCACCAGTTAGGGCTTGTTCTATGTTTTCCTGGCTACCTGATCTTTTCCCTTCTGTTATGTACACAAAACCTTGTATGTAAAAGTAATAAATAAATGATTTTACGTTTGACTTTTAGAATCGACTGATAATATTTTTGATATTTTACATTTCGTAAATTGTTCAATTTGTTTTTATTAGGCATTTCTTCTCTAAAAATTAAAGATTATTTATTCTTTCTATATAAATATATATCAATTATCCGCGTGGCTTATATCCATTTCCATTTTTCATTGTGATATGTGTGAGGGTATATAACAGCGCTTACACAATAACGACTTCCAATTGATCTTGCCTCCCTTTGAGGTTTTAAATGAATACAGATATTTATGAAGATAATTCGTTCAAAGTTCCAATTCGAGTTTGCACATCCTCACTTGTGTCAATGATTCTTCATTTAATCGATGGCATATGATGTGATGGATCAGGTCTAAACATTTGCATAATATAAAGGAGATCATTGATATTGAAACATGATTTACTTCTTATTGGCGATGAACTGACCTGGCTTCTCTTAATTTTGATCGCTGAGAAATCATCAGTTGAGGTGGTTGATTGGTCTCCTCCAATTGTTTGAAAAATAGCCATTTGTATAATTTTAATATTAATATTAGAGGTTTTAATGAGTACTATTTTCAATTTAAATACGAAATATATTTGTCATATATTATTTTTATAAGCCATATTGTGGAAAATATATATGAAATATAATATATAAATATAGAAATATATTCGACCACTCTGCAATAAAGTTATTTTATTCACCAAGATTGAAAAATTTTAAGTACTAAGAACTCTTCTACAGTACTATTAAATTGATGAAACTTTTAAAGATATGTATCGAATATCTCCATCCAAGAATAAATGTATACATACAAGTCGTGAAATTCGAGACTGAACACGAGTTACGATCATTACATGAGCTGGGAAATCTACTTTGATATAAAGCTGGTGTTATATTTTCATGGTAATGGTGGTGTCCTATCCATGGGGCAGGTCAAATAACTCCATGTACCTTGTGTACAATTACTGAGGTCTCAGGTCCTCTGCTGAATTAATGTTCTCCAAGATTGGCAGCTAAATATGGGATCTGGAGTAACCTGTGTGTTCTCGCAGTTCTAAAGTTTCTTAAGAAACTTGTCTGAGTTTATTTACTTTCTTTTAAAATGGTCTGTTATTATTATAGAAATGAAGGTCGGTAAATCTCTATTAAGTTTGAACTTTCAGACTAGCTGGGTTATTTGGATTGGTCGTAGGATTTTGTTTTTGCCTTAGTATTTGCATTCTTGAAGGTTTTAGAATTGGTTTGTTTCGTTTGCCTTCGTCCTTGTTTCATCAAGCTATCAGTTATCTCATTGCCCTCTATATCACCAAGAACAGGTATCCATTGCACTGTTTACCTATTGAGCTTATAGTGGAATTCTATGAATATGACAAGCTATTTTCATTGTTCCCTTGTTTATTGTGTGTGAGGATAATTTGAGTCTGAAATAATAATTATTACCTGAGTTTTATAAACTTAGGAGGAAATGTAAAGATTCAGGTTTACTTTAACAGCAATTAGCTCTGCTGTGTAGTTTGAGGATATTTCCCACTCCCTGTATCGATACTTCGAGTTAGTTCAGTATTGTCTTGTAAATAGAAAAACAATACTCCATATTTCAGTGTTTCATCAGTGGACCATTTATGTAAGCTATGGTAATATCTTCTCGCTTTAATTAATTTTTGTCCTTAGAGTTTTCTTTCAGGTTGTTGGGAAAGTTCTTCGAGAAGAGTCCAATGAGGCTTAGGGATATTGAGGTGTTTGGAACAAAATTGATAGTTTCCGATTGTTCATAGTAAGTTGTTTTTTGATGTTCTATTTTGATCTGCTTTTTGAAAAGCTTTTATTAAACTTGCTTCCATGTATGTCTGTCAGTCCACAAATATTTTAATCGTTTATTAATAGAAATCTGAAATTTTGTACACTTGTTAGAACTTGAAGACAATGCAAGATGACAAATTTTCAGACTTCGGGGTTGTTAGAATGGCCAGGAACGGACACATTTCCAAATTGCCTTTCAAACTTTTGAATTTAATTTTGATATGCTCCTGATGACAGAAATATGAAAATGTAAAACTCACTCAGACAAATGGACAACGCAAATTTAAAAAAATGCAGACTTCTGGTTGTTCGGAGTTGCCGTGAATTAACAAATTTCTATATTTATTTTTATATCTAATGTGTGGCAGAGGATATCAAGTCGGTATATGTTGGGAGTTACGAATTGTGTTTTACAGCGATTGTTTAAAATCTAAAACGGGTTAGAAATTCGAATATTCTCAGATTCTTTTTAAAACATCCTTGAAATTACAAGCAAAGAGATTTCAAAATTCAATAAATATAGTGACTTATTATTAATCTGATATCAATATCATCTTGCATATATTTATATTCATCAAATATTTATTTATAATACGATAATATAGGGCCACACTCTACACGACACCGTTTTAAACAATTCCCCTTTATCAAATAATTTATTTTATTACCTATAACTAAAATTAATCAATTGAATAATCATAATCCATAATAAATATGTACCAATTATTCCTCAACAATAATCCATTATGTGTCTGTAACTTTGTAAATAGTTTACAATAAATTTAGGCCCACCCCCCTAAACCAAAAGTAAAGAGATATATTTCTGTAAAGCCAATTGACCAATCCGCCGCTACCAGACTATTTAAGGCCTAATCCCCAGTTGTAATTATTTTTGTTAAATATTTTAATTAACTTCCTTCATTTCTGTCTCTGTCTACACATTTTGTAATCAATATGAACGTAGAAGTCTGATATTTCTACACTTATTCGAAACAGATGATAATTCAGGTTGACATTTTTCAGAATCCTGGATCGTCAAAGTAGTCGGAAATGAATTACTTTTGATAGAGAGAAGCATGGACGCGGGCGCTGCATGAAAATGAACTGACCAATGGGAATGGTCCACCCCCGCCGTCAGTCTTCTTCCTTATGTATGCTTTTGTACTGGCTTTGTTTTACTGCTCTGTGCTGTTGTTCTTATATTGTCAATATATATCCTTATATCCTATAATAATGATCATATATTTATAGAATCGTTTATTTGGCTGTTCTTTTTAAAACACCGACCCGTAACAAATTTCCGAATTGCCTTTAAAGTTCTATAATTTAATTTCAATATGCTTCCAGACCACATGGAAGTTTTAAATTTAAAAGACTCGCACATTCCAACTACCATTGCAAGTGTACAAATTTTCAGCATCTGACTGGTAGTGAAAACTATTGGAAGTAGAGATTTGAATTCTTCAATGAAAAAAAAATATTCAAGACTTCAAAGAAGGAATAAATAAAAATATCCAGGTTCTTATTTGAAACCACTTTAGAAAAAAAAGCCAAAAACTGTTGAAAAAATATATCTTTTTTTATTTGTTATAATTAATTAATTTGTTTCTAATATCATCTTGAACACATTTATATTAAATATACCTAGATATAGGTCAAAACTTCTGTAAATATACTTTAACAACGGAGGTTTTGAAAGGACCATCGTTCTAGACCCGCTCGTAGGATGGGATAATGATCTAGTTCTTAATATACTTCTAGACAATGTAGAAGTCTGGTATTTTATAGGCTGTTTCATTAATGATAACAATGTAAGTTTACAGAATTTCAGATTTAGAGGTGGCCGTCTTGGCCTTGCATATATTAGAGAATTAACATGGCATAGTTTCTTCAAAAGAAGCTGTTACTGTGGTGTAAAGAGCGGCCATCATTATATAAATATTTGGTCGGTATGGACTAAATTCCATGCCTTCTTTCAATTTTTGTGATCGATATCGATATAATTACAGACTACATAGAAATATTAAATTGGTATACCCGCTTAAATCGGCTAACAAATCAAAAGTAATAAATATTACACTTTTATCTGACCGTGGTGGCCAGGCATAAGACACACATGAAATATAATTTTTATATTAACATTTAAAGATATATATATAAGGAGCAGTTTCTGTAGTGTAATGAGCGGCGGATATCATCAAAAGTCAATCTTCCAAGAAGAAACTCTGATTCTTTAGGCGACTAAAGCTATCCAGATTTCCCCGCGTGTAAATTCTGAATTTCCTCAGACTTCCAATTGACTCTTTCTGTCATATGCAGTCCACCTCACACTATACACATAGTATTCAACTCTACTGTCTCAAAGGTGACAGCGGTATTCTGGGAAATGAAGTAGCAGACCAAAGAGCTAAGCCCGCTACCCCTACAAACCTATACAATACATTAAAAGAACCCTTATCAAAAAGAACATATCGATAGACCTTAAAAGGTATTATACAACCAGTAAACTCATTATTTACGCCAAGAATTTTGATCTAGCATAAGTACACTTCAATAACCATTCTAACTGGCCATGGCCACGCTCAAGTATAATCCGCAATATTTTGAAAGAGGATCTATATACGCCAACTGCAAGAATGAAGACTAAACAGTGGGTCAACTCCTCTTCATCTGCTCCTCTTTCTGATAACAAAGAAATAACGGCCACTCGCCTATGAATTATACCTTAACCTGGAATCAATTAAAATAACCCTAGAAATAAAGCTGTTCGGAACTATTAATATCTTGGACTTCCACAGAAAGTCATGGTAAACAAACCCAAAAAGACTCAAATATCTGACTGACAAAACGATTGGTTAGAAAGATCTTTTGAATGCCTAAGGAACCTGAATTAATTACATATACGTATATTCTGATGTCAATGTGTGTGAATGGTTTTGAAAATCGATAATAATATTGAATTTAATATTGATGTGCATATTTAAATATTTTGGTGAGATTTCGTATATATTTTAACTTTTGATTCTAAGTTTTTAATATATTCATTACTTATAACTAACTAGGTATTTATTGTAATCAAAAAATACATTTTTGAAAAAAGATTTAATTTAAATTCACTTAAAAGGAAAAAAATATATTTTAGCCTCTGTTTTCGAGCAATTGGATGTTTATGAGTGCAAATAAAAGCGGCGATCATATTGAAAGAAGAGGTGAAAACTTGGCAAACATAAAGATCGTTAATTAGTTGCTACATATAAAATCACATTAAGTTCTAAATTCATATTGATTCTCTCCCGCCGCTTTTATTTTAACTCATATAAACCTAATTTCTCAATAGCCGAAGATAAAATCTTCATCTTTCGAGTTTTGCTGAGGAAACTATTAATAAATTGAGGAGACAATTCCCAGGACAGGTCTGACGACACCAAACAATCACACAGAGAACGCTCTAAACCTCTCCACACGATCACCACTCATCGACTCCTCGCATCTCGTTGCAACCCTCTTTTATGTACAAACATGGCCACATTCGTCCAATGAGAAGGCGTGGAAGATCAGTTCCCTTAAAAAAAAACACCATTCTTCCCGATAAAAACTGAGATAAGATAAAAACTGCTTATGTTTGTCAAATAATTTTACACTCCCACTGCCCCCTTTTTTACTTTCGCGAACAAAACTTTCTTAAGCGTCGGCGAATAGTTCTGCAACAGGATAGGTAGATAGACAGGATAGTCAGACCTGCAGCATGGGGTCTATTTTAGGACTGTAGATGATCGTCCGGCTCGACCAAACATCCAGTCTTCTGCAGCTACTGCCATTACTTCCGTCACATCCGCTACGAGTTCCTTTATGTGGTACCGTCGCGACATGAGGGCAAGTAGCACGAGAGATACCTCGAGACTTTAATATGTATACCAGATTACATAACCACAATATACCACCAACTGTGAGTCAAAAAGTATAATTCAACTATTATGTCTCCATTATTTTTATAACTTACTAGCGGACGTACCCAGCTTCGCCCGGGGTTTTACCCGAGTAAAGGTTTGTCTAACAAATATCTCGATAAAGTGAACATTTTTTCCCGGTCCCTTGAAAAATACTCGATAAATTTAATAAAATCAATATTAATTGGTTCCCTCGGTAATTGGAAGTTAAAGGAATAATATCTTGCCTTGGAATTGTATCATTATTCTTGTCTCAAATAAATTGCCGTGTCATCCTGAATTTTGTCTTTCCTAATTTTCTACATTACAAAATCATCGTATCATCATGATAATATTTAGAGCAGATTGTTGAATTATAACAGATAAATTTGAATATTTATCTTGAATATTTTTAGGCGAAAAGTTATTTCAAAAATGTTATTTGCTAGAAACCTTCCCAGTACTATACTAAATAACTTCCCAAAGTTTCATGGCGTTCCAATGAGTGGTTTGGTCAGGCATAAAGGACAGACAGACACACATACATTCATTTTTATATATATAGATATTATAATATAAAATATATTACCAGTTTATATGTAAAAATACATTTTTATTAACTTTTTCATTTCTCACTTCAATATACAACGTGTGATCAATATTATCCATGGATGTGACTGGATCACGTAAAATATTCAAAATAATGAAATAATTCAATAAGGACTTTATAGGTAAAACATTTATCAACACGTAGAAAAAAATTGATCACACAGACGCACGCGCTCACGTTTTTTCGAATTTATAAGCTCGAGTATATCAGAAAATTTTCTAACTTCAGTATGGACTGTATTGAAAAACAGCGAGTCTGCATAGAGTTTTGCTTCAAATTAGGGAAATCACCTTCCGAAAATTTTAAAATGTTGACGCAGGTTTTAAAAGAAATTGCCCTATCACAATCGAGGACATTTGAATGGTTTGCACGATTTAAAGCTGGTCGAACAAGCGCCAAGGATGATCTAGACACTGACAGACCTTTATCGATAAGAAATCCCGAAAATGCACTCAAAATCAAATCATCGATCAAAGAAAACCCAAGAATAACTTTCAGATAGCTAATAGAACACTTGAATATCTCTTTTGGAACATGCCAAACCATCACAAAGAGTGATCTGCATCTTAAACGATCCCCGGCTAAATTTGTCCCAAATCTCTTAATGAATGAGCAGAAAGAGCATCGCAAAGAAACGTGCAAAAACATGGTCGAAATGTTTAATTATTAATCCCATTGGCTCAAAAAAATGTTATCACGGGAGATGAAACATGGGTATACGTATTTGATTCCGAGACAAAGAGGCAATCAAGCCACTGGCTAGAGCCTGGAGAACCAAGATTAAAGAAAGCAAGGAGGGTCAAATCGAAGTTTAAGTGTCTTCTTATCACTTTATTTGATGTAAAGGGATTGGTACACTATGAATTCGAGCCCGAGGGTCAGACCATTAATCAACATTACTATCTCGATATATTGCGACGTTTAATGGGAGGCTGTGCGTCAGAAACGCCCCGAAAAATGCCATCAGAAAAATTGGTTCTTGCATCATGACAACGCACGGCCACATACGGCCGTCACTGTACAACTCTATTTGGCTAAACACGGAATTGCTTTACTACCCCAGCCACCCTATTCTCCTTACCTCGCTCCCAACGACTTTTTCCTTTACCCCAAAATTAAAAAGGTCATAAAAAGACCCCGATTTCACTCAATATCTGAAATAAAGAAGAATACGAATAATATTTTTAAAAGCCTGAAAGATGAGGATTTTCATAGGTGCTTTGATAGCCAGAGAAAAAGATGGAACAAGTGTACAGATAGTGACGGTGATTATTTTGAGAAATTTTAAATAAAACTTTATTATACTTTTGTGTTTATTTAAATATTCAGTATTCCTGGACATTATTGATCACACTATGTAGTTTTCGTCATTTTTGAATTATTCAAATTTTTTTATTCATTTACTATTTTTACTCTCTAGACATTTGTAAATGCGAGAGAAGTTTGTTTACCTTTTCTTTCCTTAAAACACTACATATATTTTGAAAGAACATTTTAAATATATCGCAATCAATTTATTCTATTATTTTTATTTCACCATTTTATATATTCTTACTTCTCAAAATCTCCTAGAATTTATTAACAAGTTTATTACCCAGAACTACCTGCTGTTCCTATATTCCTTTTGTTTCTAGATCTTTGTCAGTATCCAAATTGATAACAAATAGTTAAGGTAATAAAAATGAATATCCTGATTGTGCAGCTGAAACTGGTCAGCCTGGTTTGATTAATCAAGTAGGAGTAAATGGCCAATTCTGGAATAACAAAAATTCAACCATTAGGTGATGTTTATTCCGACAGATGGCGCAAATCATCAACAACTTTAAGTTGCCCAATCAGGATCTGTTTTTTCTTAATTTATCCACCTTGTACACGCTTGTTCGGCGGTACATATACTAAAATTGTAACGATACAGAGAAGATTAGCATGGCCCCTGCGCAAGGATGACACGCAAAATCGTGAAGCGTTCTCTCTCTCTCTCTCTCTCTCTCTATTTTCAAATAGATAATGATTCATTAAAAACTCTTTAAATGTTAAAGTTCCAAGGAACCAATATTGAGAGCGATGTTATTTCGGTAGATTTTGCAATTGCCTTCAGTTCTCTACGGTAGAGATTTAATTACTTCAGCGAACATTGAACAAGAGTTAAATTGTCTCACACAGATAAATAGGTTTTTCAGTTCCCATTTATTTGCTGCTCTAGAATAACCTGGTCTCAGGTCAGAGTGTCCCAATATCTATGGCAATGCACAAATATTGTATTGTAAATAATTTTTGTTGCTGGATATATTTATAAACCTTTTACACTTTCAGCGATAGAAATCACATATATACTACTACCATTGAATAAATGCAAATCAAATTATTTCTATTAAATGATTCCTTCTGATGTCCTTCCACTTAGTTGTTACTAGCGAGTAAAAATATATCACCAATGGCAAAGCAAAGATTAACACAATTAACACAAATCTGGAATTCATTTCACATCAATCACATTCGTTATTTAGGGATTAGCGCGCCATCTGTAGGTAGTAAAATATACCATTCATACAGTACGATCATATTGAGATAAACAGATTTCTACTGTCCATAAGGCGATATCCTCCCAACGCCAGTTCAATCTACCAGTCTGCTATTGTATTGGTCTGTTCTGTGCTGATGTAACTGTCTTTCTGTAGAAATACGATGTGGGAGAATGACAACATTCATGTAACATTTTTAAAAGAGAGATGTTATCCTTCTGTGGTGCACTCACATAAATTAACTGAATTTACCAATGATTTATTTTAATGTTGAACTTTATTTGGATTGCGATATTTTTATATAAGCACATCTAAGTATTTTACCAATAAAATAAAATCACCACGTTTTTATCGCCTTCGTTTTTCACATCTATATATTATTCAATTAAAAATGCATATATTATATAAAATCATATTTACCAATATATTAGTTGAGTAAACATAAATATTTGTCAAGGTAAAACAACGTATTTATTTTATGTAAACAACAAGCTCAGAGCGCCACCTAACGTCAATAGAATATAGCTCAAGGATAGTTTTGATAGTTTTGTGGCCGACTTTCTACAGTACCTAGTGTCTACTTACAACTGGTGTATTAGCTACTTGTGGTCGTCTTTCTTCAGTATTTACTGTCTACTTACAACTGGTGTACTAGCTACTTGTGGAGACTTTCTTCAGTATCACTTGTCTACTTAAAACTGGTGTACTAGCTACTTGTGGAGACTTTCTTCAGTATCACTTGTCTACTTAAAACTGGTGTACTAGCTACTTGTGGTCGTCTTTCTTCAGTATCACTTGTCTACTTAAAACTGGTGTACTTGCTACTTGTGGTCGTCTTTCTTCAGTATTTACTGTCTACTTAAAACTGGTGTACTAGCTACTTGTGGTCGTCTTTCTTCAGTATTTACTGTCTACTTACAACTGGTGTATTAGCTACTTGTGGTCGTCTTTCTTCAGTATTTACTGTCTACTTACAACTGGTGTACTAGCTACTTGTGGAGACTTTCTTCAGTATCACTTGTCTACTTAAAACTGGTGTACTAGCTACTTGTGGAGACTTTCTTCAGTATCACTTGTCTACTTAAAACTGGTGTACTAGCTACTTGTGGTCGTCTTTCTTCAGTATCACTTGTCTACTTAAAACTGGTGTACTAGCTACTTGTGGTCGTCTTTCTTCTGTATTTACTGTCTACTAAAAATGGTGTACTAGCTACTTGTGGTCGTCTTTCTTCAGTATCACTTGTCTACTTAAAACTGGTGTACTAGCTACTTGTGGTCGTCTTTCTTCAGTATCACTTGTCTACTTAAAACTGGTGTACTAGCTACTTGTGGTCGCTTTCTTCAGTATTTACTGTCTACTTAAAACTGGTGTACTAGCTACTTGTGGTCGTCTTTCTTTAGTATCACTTGTCTACTTAAAACTGGTGTACTAGCTACTTGTGGTCGTCTTTCTTCAGTATCACTTGTCTACTTAAAACTGGTGTACTAGCTACTTGTGGTCGTCTTTCTTCAGTATCACTTGTCTACTTAAAACTGGTGTACTAGCTACTTGTGGTCGTCTTTCTTCAGTATCACTTGTCTACTTAAAACTGGTGTACTAGCTACTTGTGGTCGTCTTTCTTCAGTATCACTTGTCTACTTAAAACTGGTGTACTAGCTACTTGTGGTCGTCTTTCTTCAGTATCACTTGTCTACTTAAAACTGGTGTACTAGCTACTTGTGGTCGTCTTTCTTTAGTATCACTTGTCTACTTAAAACTGGTGTACTAGCTACTTGTGGTCGTCTTTCTTCAGTATCACTTGTCTACTTAAAACTGGTGTACTAGCTACTTGTGGTCGTCTTTCTTCAGTATCACTTGTCTACTTAAAACTGGTGTACTAGCTACTTGTGGTCGTCTTTCTTCAGTATTTACTGTCTACTTAAAACTGGTGTACTAGCTACTTGTGGTCGTCTTTCTTCAGTATCACTTGTCTACTTAAAACTGGTGTACTAGCTACTTGTGGTCGTCTTTCTTCAGTATCACTTGTCTACTTAAAACTGGTGTACTAGCTACTTGTGGAGACTTTCTTCAGTATCACTTGTCTATTTAAAACTGGTGTACTAGCTACTTGTGGTCGTCTTTCTTCAGTATCACTTGTCTACTTAAAACTGGTGTACTAGCTACTTGTGGTCGTCTTTCTTCAGTATCACTTGTCTACTTAAAACTGGTGTACTAGCTACTTGTGGTCGTCTTTCTTCAGTATTTACTGTCTACTTAAAACTGGTGTACTAGCTACTTGTGGAGACTTTCTTCAGTATCAATTGTCTACTTAAAACTGGTGTACTAGCTACTTGTGGAGACTTTCTTCAGTATTTACTGTCTACTTAAAACTGGTGTACTAGCTACTTGTGGAGACTTTCTTCAGTATCACTTGTCTACTTAAAACTGGTGTACTAGCTACTTGTGGTCGTCTTTCTTTAGTATCACTTGTCTACTTAAAACTGGTGTACTAGCTACTTGTGGTCGTCTTTCTTCAGTATCACTTGTCTACTTAAAACTGGTGTACTAGCTACTTGTGGTCGTCTTTCTTCAGTATCACTTGTCTACTTAAAACTGGTGTACTAGCTACTTGTGGAGACTTTCTTCAGTATCACTTGTCTACTTAAAACTGGTGTACAAGCTACTTGTGGTCGTCTTTCTTCAGTATTTCTCTTCTTCTTAA
>CP092882.1:54542572-54571996 GCA_030710605.1 Cordylochernes scorpioides
CTCTGCAGCTCTACCCTGCAGACCACCCAAAGACGTTCTAAGAACCACCATTCAGGTGGATCTCTTTTCCTTCTGGCAGTATCTATCGGCCTTACTACTGATAGGTGGACACGAGAGACTTAGCAGAGGAGTAGTAGTTACTGCGGTGTTGGAGAGACAATCACAACAGAAGCAGGCAACAAGTCTGCTAAAACACCTTTTTTTTTGTCATCTTTAATACACATTACATAAGAGATCAAATATCAATTAACAGGTATTTACACTATTTTACATCCCAGGGCCAATATCAACCGATATTTACATTCATTTGCCCCAGGAAACAGGACCACAGCAGTCGGCGATATCCACACTAGTCGCACACCAGAAATAGGCCAAAGCGCCATCTATTGGCGGAAGTTGTAGGTATTTTTTAGACTGATATACGCGACAATATAATGATCTTCACATTTCTATATCAGGAAATATGTAATACAGTTATTTATTGGCTTAATTTGCATAAGCTTTGAATAATTTATATTTTAACCTGCATCTTCATCTATACACCTCCTTGTTTTCTTCATGAATTTTTATTTTGTAATTATAACTGAAAAAGCGCCGAAAGTGTTATGTGAACTTGCTTTATATAAATATACAAACACTGATGTTGTGGCTTATTATTTATCATCACCATTAGATTTTGTACCATGGGATAAACCAAATGTTTTGTCTTAATATATTTACAAAGGGAGAGATGTCGGTACATGAATGCTGTCCGCCCGCAGCTTTATATTATCTCTATATTATATATGCAACCATCCTTGTTACAGAATCATTTGCCAGCGCTTTGAATGTGTTGTTGGCGAAATAAAAAATAAATGGCAGTGGGCGAACGGAAAGTTATTTTTTTCAATCTAGAATCACAAAAAAATTAATAATAATAAAATGCCGGTCAATACCTGCCATAAGTAATAGCATTATTATAATACATCTACGGTTGCTTTTTCCAGCATAAACAAATGTGTTTGCCTTTGAGTACTTTGCATAACAAGTTACAGTTTTGCTGCTTAAATTGACATATTTAGCAATTAGAGAATTTTCTTTGGAAAAAAAAAACAAGTGGAATATGGCTATTAATAAAATGAGCTTCATGATTCTCATATAATATAAATAGTAGATTGCCTATCAGGTATTACTAAGAAAGCAACAAAAGGAGAGCAATAGAATTAAATAATAATTTCAAAAATACACTGCGTAACATTGAAAATGGAACACCAAGAAATAGTGGCCAGAAAATTATGCAAATTTCAGGGTAGACGCGCCTAACCGAGTTATGCAAATGATGTAAAATGCGCAGCTCTCGTGCGCACATGGAGTAAGATATAAGGGAAGGAACTTGCAGAAAGGACAGTATTCGTGTCGTTATTTCTTCAAGGAAACTCATTGTAGAAATTTTGTTCTTGTTTCAAAAGGCACGTGTAATAACAGAGAATGCCAGGTCATCGTAAACGGAGGCAGTTCAAGCAGACAGACGCTTTTACGAGGGGCATGGAGATCGGACTGAAAAGGGCAGGTTGGTCCATACGTCGAATCGCAGCTGATACACACCTTGGTGCGTCCACGGTGCACCGACTGTGGAGAAGATGGTTGGAACAAGGAAATGTGGCAATTTATAGGAATGTCGGTGCAACCAGAGTGACGTCAGCACGTGTGGATCGGCGTATCCTTCGACAAGCAGTGGCGGCCCCACAAGCCACTTGTACCGCCATCCTGCAACATGTGCAAGACACCCTAGATCATTCCATCTCGACCAGAACCATTTCCCGTCGATTGGTTGCTAATGGCTTGCACTCATGCCGTCCGCTAAGAAGACTGCCATTGACCCCACTGAATAGGCGCCAACGTTTGGAATGGTGCCGGGCTAGATCGACGTGGATGACGGAATGGCACAGGGTCGTGTTCTCAGATGAGTCGCGTTTCTGCTTGTCCAGTGATAGTCGCTGTGTACGCGTGTGGCGTCGACGTGGAGAAAGGTCCAATCCGGCAGCAATTGTGGAACGCCCCACCGTGCGACAACGTGGAATCATGGTTTGGGGCGCAATCGCGTATGATTCCAGGTCACCTTTACTTCGTATTCAGGGCACTATGACGGCCCAACGATACGTTGATGATGTGCTGCGACCGGTGACACTCCCCTACCTTCAGGGGGTACCCAATGCCCTTTATCAGCAGGATAACGCCCGACCTCACACTGCTCGCATTAGCCAACAAGCTCTGAAAGATGTACAGATGCTTCCCTGGCCACTGTACTCTCCTGATCTCTCACCAATAGAGCACGTCTGGGACATCATTGGACGCCGTTTGCATGCCTTGCCACAGCCGCGTTCAGAAGACGAACTGTGGCAAATGGTTGAGAGGGAATGGAGAGCCATCCCTCAGGACGCCATCCGTACTCTGATTGACTCTCTACCCAGACGTGTTGCTGCGTGCATCGCCGTCCGCGGTGGTCCTACTTGCTACTAAGCCGACGCCGTTCTCGCTCTGTATTATGACTATCATTTTGAAATAAATATCACTTATTGTTCGTCCCTGTCTCTCTCTGTCTGCCGAGTTTCATCACTTTCTGGCCACTATTTCTTGGTGTTCCATTTTCAATGTCACGCAGTGTACTTATCAGGAGACGAAGAATTCTGCGTCCGCTCTACTTGGCCACCTGGCGGAGAATTAGTCTGATAATACTATATACAAGGGTCACTCCGAAAGTTATTCCAATCACCTATTTTATTAAAGCTGCAACTTTCAATTTTTCGTAGTGTCTCAAAGTATTCACTCTTAACACCTATGCAAGATTACATTCTTGAAAACCACGAATCACTTAAACTAGTCATTTTTGGGGAAGAAATTTACGGCCTTGATGAAGGTTTGCAGTGCTTCATCATCAGTGTCAAATATTATCCTTTTCAACAATAATTTATCCTTTGGAAATGAAAAAGTCACAAGGTGTTAGGTCTGGTGAATATGGTGAATGAGTGATTAATTGGACACCAGAATTGGCTGAAAATCTATTGTTTGGGCTGAGGTGTGCGGTCTTGCATTATCATGATGAAGTAGGGCTCCTCTAAGTTGACCTCTTAGTCTGCTTTGCTTGAATTTTTAAATAATAGTGCTGGAAGGCATTTTGTTGTATACCAGTCAAAAATCAACTTTCTTTCGATCTTCTAACTTCACAATATCAATAAAACCACTTTTTCTAAAAAAACAAGCGACCATTCGTTTTCCAACACTTTCTTAGGAGGAGGTTTTATGAAGAGCACAAAAGAGTAGATTGCCGTTTTGTTTCTGGATCAAAATTGAAAATCCAAGTTTCGTCACCTATTATTATATTGAATACAGCCTTTTATTTGCCTTTATATTTTTTCAACGTGAAATTACACCATTTAATGCGACCAAATTTTTAATCTTTATTCAACCTGTGAGGTACCCATTTACTAACAAGTTTTCTGTATTCTAAATGGTCATTAATGATAGTATTGATTGCTGCCGATGCAATGCCCACACTTTTATCTAGCTAATGATACGTAATTCTTCGATCTTCTCTAAGTAAAAATATTACCAGCTCAATTTTTCTTGGGCCATTACTGTTGGTGGTCGAACTGAACGAGGTTCATCTTCAAGGTTAGTTTTTCCAAATTTAAATTACTTAAACTAAATAAAACTGTTCTAATAGAAGGAGCTTTATCTCCTAAAGCTTTCTTCAATCTTTCAAGGGATTCTTTAAGAAGTTAAATTACTTTTAAAATCATAAAAGATCATGGGGCGTAAACTTTCTTTAGACAACTCCATTGTGTCTCATGCAATGTTTAGAAATTACCGTAAAAAGGTCGCGCTCTCTATTAGTCATTGTTTTTACTCAAAATTAAAAATATTTTAAAGGCGTAAGATTCTTTTTGATATTAAACCATTTCTACTGCCCTTACTGCAATGGAAAAATTAATGAGAGGGCCTGGCTCATCAGTGGTGAACCCTCTCAGCGGTTTCGTCAGTTTAATCTACCATACCGCTGTTATATTGCATTTTTGAAACTTCCTTTTATAGTGATACTGTTGATAGACTCTTTGAATGGGTGTTTTAGAAGAACTATGGACCTAAGCTTTGAGGACAGTAGAATTACATACATTTTTAAATATATAATAGTTTTGAATTTTGATAACAGATGGCGCGCTAGTGCATCATATTGTTTTTCATATTTCATTGATATGTTTATATTAGGTGTACAACACATGTTTATATTAATGGAGTAATTTATGTTCAAAATTTTAATTATTCACAAAATATTGATTGCAAAACCTCTTGGAGTAACCTTTGTATTATACATTTAAAAAATATATATTATACATGAATAAATGATATGTTTTTAAATTATAAAATATATTAGTTTTTTATTTTAAAAAATGTATTCATGCCATTATTATTTATTGTTGACAAGAAAAAAAAGTGTGGCTCTTTGAAAACTTTGAAATTTGTAAATTGTAATTTTGTTTCTTACGACTCAAAGTTTGGCCGTTCCCTGGCCTATACTATAAAATAGATAAATTCGGGAATCCCCAGCCTGGAGTATGTTTGTGTGTTTGTTAATATTGAATATTAGATTCCAGTCAACTTGAAATATTGAATGTATTAGATATTTAATTCCCAAAATATAGAGGTAAGGTTTTATTACAACTTTATAATATTTCTTCAATAGAGCCAAAATATTCACGTTGTAAGTTTTGATTCCTGTTGACCGAATATAGATTGTAGTGAGGAATTACGTTTTAATCATATTATCATCATCCAGATATACACCTCACTAACATAGACTGTTATAACAGATTTATTTTGTTCCCAAAAATTAAAGCACATGAACAATTGAAATCCAGTGATTAAACATTTTTCTTCTGATGATGATATATAATTTATTTAATAAACTTACATTAAAAAAACTAAACACATCCATTTATTCTGAAGACGGTTTGTTTATTTCAAATAAGTTGGTTTCTTTAATATATTTTTTTTTATAACAATAAAGTGATATTGTTTCTAGATGAGAAGTAATAATTTTATGAGAGAATAACCAACCTATTTATTATACAAGGTGCGTTCATTAATTTCCAGGACTGGTTAAAAAATAAAATAAATAATAAAGCTAAAGAAAATATTTTTATACAGAGTTAATTATTGGACATTCGACCACACCTGACTGAAAGCACGAGTCTCGTGGCGCACGCGCCGATCTAAAAATAGAACAAAACAACTTCCTTGTAAGGTTCGCATTTCTAATTTTAAAATGGCCATTTCCGAAGAGCAGAGAATCTGCATTAAGTTTTGTTTTAAATTGAAAAAAGGTGCTACCGAAACGTATGAATTGATTAAAGAAGCTTTTGGCGATGCAGTTTATCCCGTTCAAGAACCTTTGAATGGTTTTCCCGGTTCCTAAAAGGTCGGGAAAAGGTAAACGATGATCAGCATACTGGGCGTCCAAGATCATTACGTTGCAAGGAAAACAAGTTCAAAATAAAGGAATTAATTGAATCTAACAGAGGAATTTCTATTAAAGACTTATCTTCAGAGACTGGACTATCTGTAGGTTGTGTCATCAAATAGTAACAAAAGATTTGGACATGATCCGAACGTCTTCAAAATTTGTTCCCCGGATTCTAACAGAGGAACAAAAGGAGGTTAGAATGGATGTCTGCAAAAACATGGTTGAAATGACTCGGACCGATCCAGAATGGATGCAAAATATCATTACCGGGGATGAGACATGGGTGTATCAGTATGACTCGGAAGCCAAACGTCAATCCAGCCAATGTATTTGAAGAGGGGAACCGAAACCCAAAAAGGCAAGATTTAAAAAATCCAAAGTCATGACATTGCTTGTTACATTTTTTTTTATATTAATGGTTTGGTTCACCATTAATAAATTCCTTTCGGACGTACAATTGATCAAGAGGTTTATTTGGGGATAATGAGGCGCTTAAGGGAGGCAGTGCGCCTTAAAATACCCGAAAGAGGGCAAAACAATGACTGGATACTTCACGTCGATAATGCGCGGCCGCACATAGCCCATGTAGTTTTGTAGTTCTTGGCCAAGCATTCAACCATACAGATCCCTCATCCACCCTATTCCCCCGACTTAGCCCCCAATGACTTTTTCCTCTATCCTAAATTGAAAATGAAGTTAAAAGGAAGGAAATTTGACAACGTTGGTATGATACAAGCTGAATCGAAGGCAACCTTGAGGAAACTCTCAAAAAGTGATTTTATCTCCTGCTTTGACAATTGGAAAAAAAGATGGAACAGGTGTATTGAGGCAGGAGGGGCATATTTTGAAAAATATTAAATTAGTTTTTTTATTTGTTTTATTTTTTCAAAGATACAGAGCAGTCCTGGAAATTAATGAACGTACCTTGTATTTCATAAATGTTTCTAATATTTTAGTGTGAACGTAAATTTATATTTGAGAATAATATATTTTGAAATTGATGAACTTAAAAATTATGATTTCATCAATTTTCAAAAATATTCTCAGAAAATTGAAATCAACATGCTATTTATGAATATCGAAAGCATATAGCATAATTGATTTTTTAGAATATTCATGTGAAAAAACTTTGTAAAAGCAAATTTTATCAAAATGAAATATTTAATGAAGAAAAGTATCTTATTCAAATTTAACACAAAGTAATTAATTATCATCAAGAACCAAATATAAATTCGGAATTTCTATGGAACATTTTAAAGTTTCCACATGTTAGAGGTCAGGAATAAGGTCAATAAATCCAGAATACCTGGGGTTCAATAACAAACACCATTCCACACAACAAACTGTTTATCTAAGATGTTGGAGAAGTCAGGTAGGGATTTCTCTAATTAAAATATTACGTTTTTAAATCTCCGATAACATAAAAAACTGAAGTAATCCAAATAAATAAGAAGATCTCACATTTATCGACGGACACAATCTACTTGTCAGCTGGACAGATTCTTTTTACTAAGTCTTATATAGCCTGACGTTATCACGTGACAACTGATTGGTTGAGTTGATGGAAGTCTATTGAAACTGTACCGCTTTGCCTTTTAGCGGAGGATCTGGGAATAAATCTAAATTACCTATATTGACATAACCATTAAAACGAACATTTATATGTATGCAAATAAATATCAGAAGTTGTATAACCCAGCTATCGGATATCTGGAGAGATACAATTTGAATCTGAAGAAGAATAAACAAGAGACAACTGCTCTAATAAGTAAGGAGATCTTAAAGAGGAATGGATAATCATTCCGTGATAACCATGAATTGTTGAAAATTGAGAAGCATTCGGGCACAATAAATGTTTGAATATCGAAAAGGTAATTATAAATCAAAAGCTACCTAAATTTCTAAACACCACTTGTAGCATATACTCTAATAGATATGTGTTAATAAACTGCAACTCAAGGATTATTCATGCCAAGGCTTAAAACTAGAATTTTCAATTCATTAGTCTATTCAGTTTCACATTATTAGAGATGGAGTTTGTAGAATTTGTTGAATCTTTCTATATTCTTCTTTACACTGCGAATCATTTGGCTTGAACAGGAATTGATCATTTGATATTGTACTCTCAAATCTGCAACAAGTGGGCACAGGATTAAATTATGCTCAGGGTCTCTTTGTCGCATAACTAGATTGAAGAATCAATTCTAACCTAGAGACCATGGTTTCGGGCTAATGGCCCACGTCAGTTTAGGGAGGACTTTATTCCAAGAGATCCACACGGGATCTAATGGAATCCTCACAATCCTCACAAGAGGTGTTTTGCTGGCAATGTGGCTGGGCCAAATCTATTGGCAAAACATAGATGGAAAATTTACCGGTAGGAAATTAATCCATGGAAGCATTGGTCGCCTCTCCCGTCAAAATAAATGTCAGAATCTGACGCCATCTATTGACCGTCGCCGCAACTAGCGGCATCGGGTCGGTGACAAAGCCACAACACCAACTTTGGCAAACTGATAAGCGTCCACCTAGAGACCATGGTTTCGGGCTAATGGCCCTCGTCAGTCTAGGTTGGTGTTGTGGCTTGTACCACTTTTATAGAATCAATATAAATAGATTAACATAAACGAGATTTAGTGAAAGAGTGGTATAAAATATGGGTATTAGAAACAACCTTCCACCACTTCCATGAAAATCCACCTGCATAGAAATTCCACCATTGATGAGAGATGAACTTATAGATATACCATCTAGAGGTATTTCTCATGGAGGTGGTCTCTCTATAGAGGTGATCTCTCTATAGAAGTGGTCTTTTATTCATTATTTAAAAAAAGGGCTAGAATTTGTTGTTGAAACAAGCGGGTATGTTTGACGTGAGAAAGAATCGTTGAAATCATATAATCTGCCATGAGGTTTGAATATTTACAATTCCAGAACTTCAAAAAAGTCATAAATTCAGAACATCATTGGTTACCCCCCTAATACTGACCAGACCAAAATCTATTTTGTTGATTGAATTTAGAACAAATAAGGTCCTCAGTAAAGAGCTTATAACCCCGGTACCAATGGAAGGTAACCATCCGCTCATATATTTCCCGTTTTATGTTTTATACATGAATCCACATTTTATATACATTTTACAGAAGAATCATGATTGAAAATAGACTTTTCATATATCGCGGCCTCTACAAATCCTAATTATAAAATAGTACAAGTGATTCTCTATTAGTTATCAGTGAGAGACAAGGTAGTGGCTGAAAAATAGAGGGTACTAGCAAATTCCGCCTGCCTCGCTTGAATTTACCCTGGTGAAATTCGCCAAACGGGCATTGTTTTAACAAAAGAATATTATTACTACCAGTGAAAAATATTATTATATTGTCGCGTGTGTCCCCCCTCTGGTTCTTCCCGACGAAGACGCTTCCTCCACCGGGAATCACTCACCCCGGCTCCGTTGCTTTACCTCTGCAGCTCTACCCTGCAGACTACCCAAAGACGTTCTGAGAACCACCACTCAGGTGGATCTCCTTTTCCTCTGGCAGTATCTCTCGGCCTTACTACTGATAGGTGGACACGAGAGACTTAGCAAAGGAGTAGTTACTGCAGTGTTGTAGAGAAAATCACAACAGAAACCGGCAACAAGTCTGCTAAAACACCTCTTTTTTTGTCATCTTTAATACACATTATATAAGAGATCAATCAACGGGTATTTACACTATTTTACATCCCAGGGCCAATATCAACGGATATTTACAAACATTTGCCCCAGGAAACAGAACCACAGCAGTCGGCGATATCCACACTAGTCGCACACCAGAAATAGTCCAAAGCGACATCTATTGGCGGAAGTTGTAGGTATTTTTTAGACTGATATACGCGACAATATAATTATCTTCATTTCTATATCAGGAAATATGTAATACAGTTAGTTATTAGCTTAATTTGCATAGGCTTTGAATAATTTATATTTTAACCTGCATCTTCACCTATACACCTCCTTGTTTTCTTTATGAATTTTTAATTTGTAATTATTACTGAAAAAGCGCCGAAAGTGGTATGTGAACTTGCTTTATATAAATATACAAACACTGGTGTTGTGGCTTATTATTTATCATCACCATTAGATTTTGTACCATGGGATAAACCAAATGTTTTGTCTTAATATATTTACAAAGGGAGAGATGTCGGTACATGAATGCTGTCCGCCCGCAGCTTTATATTATCTCTATATTATATATGCAACAGTCCTTGTTACAGAATCATTTGCCAGCGCTTTGAATGTGTTGTTGGCGAAATAAAAAATAAATGGCAGTGGGCGAACGGAAAGTTTTTTTTTCAATCTAGAATCACAAAAAAATTAATAATAATAAAATGCCAGTCAATACCTGCCATAAGTAATAGCATTATTATAATACATCTACGGTTGCTTTTTCCAGCATAAACAAATGTGTTTGCCTTTGAGTACTTTGCATAACAAGTTACAGATTTGCTGCTTAAATTGACATATTTAGCAATTAGAGAATTTTCTTTGGAAAAAAAAAAAAAAACAAGTTGAATATGGCTATTAATAAAATGAGCTTCATGATTCTCATATAATATAAATAGTAGATTGGCTATCAGGTATTACTAAGAAAGCAACAAAAGGAGAGCAATAGAATTAAATAATAATTTCAAAAATACTTATCAGGAGACGAAGAATTCTGCGTCCGCTCTACTTGGCCACCTGGCGGAGAATTAGTCTGATAATACTATATACAAGGGTCACTCCGAAAGTTATTCCAATCACCTATTTTTATTAAAGCTGCAATTTTCAAATTTTCGTAGTGTCTCAAAGTATTCACCCTTAGCACCTATGCAAGATTACATTCGTGAAAACCAATTATCGAAGCACTTAAACTAGTCATTTTCGGGGAAGAAATTTACGGCCTTGATGAAGGTTTGCAGTGCTTCATCATCAGTGTCAAATATTATCCTTTTCAACAATAATTTAACCTTTGGAAATGAAAAAGTCACAAGGTGTTAGGTCTGGTGAATATGGTGGATGAGTGACTAATTGGACACCAGAGTTGGCTGAAAATCTATTGTTTGGGCTGAGGTGTGCGGTCTTGCATTATCATGATGAAGAAGGGCTCCTCTAAGTTGACCTCTTAGTCTGCTTTGCTTGATTTTTTAAATAATAGTGCTGGAAGGCATTTTGTTGTATACCAGTCAAAAATCAACTTTCTTTCGATCTTCTAACTTCACAATATCAATAAAACCACTTTTTCTAAAAAAAACAAGCGACCATTTGTTTTCCAACACTTTCTTAGGAGAAGGTTTTATGAAGAGCACAAAAGAGTAGATTGCCGTTTTGTTTCTGGATCAAAATTGAAAATCCAAGTTTCGTCACCTATTATTATATTAAATACAGCCTTTTATTTGCCTTTATAATTTTTTCAACGTGAAATTACACCATTTAATGCGACCAAATTTTTAATCTTTATTCAACCTGTGAGGTACCCATTTAATAACAAGTTTTCTGTATTCTAAATGGTCATTAATGATAGTATTGATTGCTGCCGATGCAATGCCCACACTTTTATCTAGCTAATGATACGTAATTCTTCGATCTTCTCTAAGTAAAATATTACCAGCTCAATTTTTCTTGGGTCATTACTGTTGGTGGTCGAACTGAACGAGGTTCATCTTCAAGGTTAGTTTTCCAAATTTAAATTCCTTAAACTAAATAAAAACTGTTCTAATAGAAGGAGCTTTATCTCCTAAAGCTTTCTTCAATCTTTCAAGGGATTCTTTAAGAAGTTAAATTACTTTTAAAATCATAAAAGATCATGGGGCGTAAACTTTCTTTAGACAACTCCATTGTGTCTCATGTAATGTTTAGAAATTACCGTAAAAAGGTCGCGCTCTCTATTAGTCATTGTTTTTACTCAAAATTCAAAACTATTTTAAAGGCGTAAGATTCTTTTTGATATTAAACCATTTCTACTGCCCTTACTGCAATGGAAAAATTAATGAGAGGGCCTGGCTCATCAGTGGTGAACCCTCTCAGCGGTTTCGCCAGTTTAATCTACCATACCGCTGTTATATTGCATTTTTGGAACTTCCTTTTATAGTGATACTGTTGATAGACTCTTTGAATGGGTATTTTAGAAGAACTATGGACATAAGCTTTGAGGACAGTAGAATTACATACATTTTTAAATATATAATAGTTTTGAATTTGATAACAGATGGCGCGCTAGTGCATCATATTGTTTTTCATATTTCATTGATATGTTTATATTAGGTGTACAACACATGTTTATATTAATGGAGTAATTTATTTTCAAAATTTTAATTATTCACAAAATATTGATTGCAAAACCTCTTGGAGTAACCTTTGTATTATACATTTAAAAATATATATTATACATGAATAAATGATATTTTTTTAAATGATAAAATATATTAGTTTTTTATTTTAAAAAAATGTATTCATGCCATTATTATTTATTGTTGACAAGAAAAAAAAGTGTGGCTCTTTGAAAACTTTGAAATTTGTAAATTGTAATTTTGGTTCTTACGACTCAAAGTTTGGCCGTTCCCTGGCCTATACTATAAAATAGATAAATTCGGGAATCCCCAGCCTGGAGTATGTTTGTGTGTTTGTTAATATTGAATATTAGATTCCAGTCAACTTGAAATATTGAATGTATTAGATATTTAATTCCCAATATAGAGGTAAGGTTTTATTACAACTTTATAATATTTCTTCAATAGAGCCAAAATATTCACGTTGTAAGTTTTAAATCCTGTCGACAGAATATAGAGTGTAATTAGGAATTGCGTTTTATTCATATTATCATAATCCAAATATATCTCACTGAAATAGACCATTATGACAGAATTATTTTATTCCGAATATTTTTTATTTCAAATAAGTTGGTCTTCAGTATATTCTATTTATAACAATTGAGTGATATCGTTTCTAGATGAAAAGTAATAATTTTATGAGAATAAACAACCTATTTATTATATTTCATAAATGTTTCTAATATTTAACTGTGATCAAAAATTCATATAAAAAAAAAAAAGTCGTAGGACGAGTGGGTAACCCCCTCGATTCCCGACAGTCATGAATTGCTCTTGCTGAGCGGTACCTATTTATGTGAATTTGAACCAGGTTGAAAATTCATATTTGAAAATAATATATTGTGAAATTGATGAACTTAAAAATTATGATTTCATCAATTTTCAAAAATATTCTCAGAAAATTGAAATCAACATGCTATTTATGAATATCGAGAGCATATAGCATAATTGATTGTTTAGAATTTATAATGTGAAAAAACTTCGTAAAAGCAATATTTATAGAAATAAAATATTTGATGAAGAAAAGTGTCTTATTCAAATTTGATGCAAAGCAATTTATTATCATCAAGGACCAAATATAATATCAAAATTTCTTTGGAACATTATTAAGTTTCCTCATGTTAGAGGTCAGGAATAAGTTCAATAAATCCAGAATACCTGGGGTTCAATAACAAATAACATTCCACACAACAAACTGTTTATCTATATATAAGATGTTGGAGAAGTCAGGTAGGGATTTCTCTAATTAAATTATTACGTTTTCAAATATCCGATAACAAAAGAAACTGAAGTAATCCAAATAAATAGGAAGATCTCACATGTATCGACTGACACAATCTACTTGTCAGCTGGACAGATTCTCTTTACTTCTCACCTAGTCTTATATAGCCTGACGGTATCACGTGACAACTGATTGGTTGGGTTGATTGAAGTCTATTGAAGCTGTTCCGCTTTGCCTTTAAGCGGAAGATCTGGGAATAAATTTGAATTACCTATATTGACATAAACATTAAAACGAACATTTATATATATGTAAATAAACTAAATTACTAAACACCACTTGTAGCATATACTCTAATAGATATGTGTTAATAAACTGCAACTCAAGGATTATATAATACCAAGGATTATTCAATAAGGTTCCAGTTTCTCACAACCTAGAATTGTCTGGATTACCTATGATGCTTGAAACCTTTAGACGTTTTCACTTGTTTCTAACCTATTGTTGTGTGGTACCTATGACTTGAAGGAATATGGTTCAAATGGAGGTTTCGAGATTCTGGAATCTAGACTTCTTAACGTGAAATATATTTTTAGAATGATTCACCACCAATCATATGTTGGATAAAATGTTATTCAAACCATGTGAAGGGCAAATATGAAGAAGGGACTCGGTGACAATAGTGATATATTGACCACAAAGTCTGAATTCTAGGCTGCTGTGTGTAACAGACGTTTCAGATGGGGAGCCGCGCGGTCTGACATCGCTGCGTTCCAGCTCTATTAACGGCGGTGTTGCAGGGTCTAGCTAGTGACTATACAGTACTGTGACAGCGGTTAGGGAGGTTTACCTTCCTGAGAGTTGTCACAGTACTGTATATCTAACCCCCTCTGTGTAGATACCACGTGGAGCCCCCACCGTTAATATTTAGGTAAATGTCTTTCTCTCCTTACCTCACCTAGTCCCATTTTTATAACTTGGCCTTCACGCGGGGGGTATGGGATAAGTTATCTCTTACGTGTTGTAGATATTGAAATAAATTATTAAGCCTATCTTTAATATTTTATATCGATTATTTTATAGTATTCCTATTTAGAGGTATATAATGCTAACGTATAATCACAAGATTAGAAAGACCGAACCGCTTTCCATCCCATTTCCGAAAGTGATAAAAAATCTACTTATAAATCATTCAAAAAAGAACTGAAAAAGATGAAAACCGACCACAAGATCTCAGACGATGAACTTAAAGAATTCCTATCTAACCTGTCCAGCCCACACAATGAGCCCTATATTTATGGTCTCCCAAAAACACACAAACCTGAAACTCCCTTGCGTCCTATAGTGGCCTTTTTCTCTTCTCCAACAGCCCCTCTTTCCAGATTTATAGCCAACTTCCTGAAACCGTTCCTCCAATTACAGAATGACCCATTCCCCATATCCAACACCCATACCTTTATAGGAGAAGTACTAAAGATCAAACCTGAATCTGACCGCATCATGGTGTCTTTTGACGTGCAAGCCTTATACCCCAGCCTTCCACATCCTCTGATCATAAGTGATACAATAGAACTTCTGCAGGAACAGCATATTGATACAGATATCATCCAAAAAATCACACAACTAATTTCCATATGTCTAGATAACTGCATATTCACATATAACTCCGAATCATTCAGGCAAGCAAAAGGGTCCCCAATGGGAAGCCCTCTATCGACCATAATTGCTGAGATCTCTATGCGCGCAATAGACCGAAGGATTACCGCCAATTTCCCCCATGATATATTCTTTTGGCGCAGGTACATTGATGACATCTTTTGCATTTGCACCACCACCAAACCGATGACATCCTCTACAATCTAAACAATTATCACCCTGATCTTCACTTCACCGTTGAAAAAGAAACCAATAATACCCTTCCATTTCTCGACGTTAAAATCATCCGGCACCAACATGAATTGCACACCACCGTTTATTATAAACCATCCTTCCGTCCTAATTATGTTCAATACTCGTCCTTCTGTCCTATCAGTCACAAAATCAACACAGTCATTGCTCTATCAAAACGAGTCCATACCCACTGCTCCCTCCAGATGTACAAGAACCTCGAAACACAGAACATATTAGCTAACCTCAGGGACTGCGCATACCCGATATCCTTTATATTGCGACACTTTTATGACCCAACTAAAAAGACACAGTCTCCAATATACAGATCTATTTGCAATATGCCATATTCACCATTATCCTCCACAATAGCGAGATTCTTATTGAAATTTGGAATCAAAACCTACTTCACCTGCGTACCTACCTCTGGATCCCTTCTCCGAAACCAGATCATGAAACTCAATGAACCTAACAGCACACCACGAAACGCTATTTACTCCATAGAATGTATGAACTGCCCAAAAGTCTACGTAGGCGAAACCGGGAGACATGTCTTTATCAGAATTCATGAACACAAAAGAAATATTGATAACTTAGACCATAGATCCTTAATAGTACAGCACATAAATGAAACTGGCCATTCCTTCAACATTACATCACCGAAAATTCACTATTCTAATATTGCCAACAAACACCAAAGACTAATCATAGAATCTATCCTATCAAGCAAATTCCATAGCCTCAATAAAAAAATTGATTTACCTGAAATATACAATGTAATATTCCCTGAAGCCACCAAACCCCCCTCGGTATCATGAACTCTGCGATTCAACAAATAATCTTTTATTTCCGATAATTCAATGGGCTAAACGGCCATCTTTTTCAAAGATCTCATCCCCTCCTGCGGCAAGCCTCGTATTACACTCGAGACACAGGCGTCTCTCAAATGTTTATATAGATTAGATTTGAAAACTTTAGTAGCTAATATAATTTGTCCTGTCGAAGGGCGGTTGAGCCCGAAAGCTTGAAATAAATGTAATTAAAAGAGACTCATCCCTCAAGCTTATTTATTCGAACAAAACAGTATAATCACAAGGTTAAAAAAATCAGTTTCCATCAGTTCCTTCTGTAGTATTTGAGGTGTGTATCGCCATGTTACAGAGCTACACCACACGGTAGAATTAAACCAAGAGATGGTGGAACCAGCGAAAATTCTATAAAGTTCATTATATTTTAGGTGTGTCAAAGTGGCAATGTCTGAGGAACTCAATACTCTTTGAAGTATTGACAAAAGAAAATAGAAACAGGTGAACAAAAGTGGCTGTTAGAAGATGAGTGTCAGCATTATTCTGCCCATCAAGTATAAAACAATATATAGTGTATTAATAAAAGACAATTTGCTGTGGGAAAAGTTTCTTTTATGTATATCGGCAATACAAGCTTTCGGGGTCAACAACCCTTCGACGGGTATAACTACGCTACTGAGGTTTATCTTAGCAGGTATTAGCAACAAATATATAGTGTCGCTACATATCTCTGGATCCAAGAAAGGCTTTTCTTATTTTCAAGATGTTTTAATAACCAGTACAATGTTATACTTTGAACGTGAATTTCTAGTCTCTTTCTGCAGGAATCAAATGACTTTGCTGACGTCATGTTAAGCCAATGTTTATAAGGAATCCTGATCCTTTTGATAATTGAAATAAAATAAAATTATACTAATTTGATATTTATCATTGAAATAACTAGGTATAATTTTATAATCTCTTTCTTCAGTCAATTTTGAAAACAAAGATTTTTTCAGGTATTTGGCAATATTTGTGGCTTAAAAAAAATGAGCTGAATATTCTCGAATATATTAGCAATGGAATAAAAATATCAAAATGTTAATCTTTATTTACATATATTTTATATGGAAATAAAAGTTTTCGAAACTTTAAACGTTAATAAGTAATTTCGTCTTAATATACACAAAAACTTTAGATGAAGACATATATGGTATATATGAACATAATTTTCCGATTCGCTACCTAACAATGGAATATTGTCTTATCCTGTAGGTACCTGACAGATGCAAATACCTTTACCTTCTACTAATAGTTTGATGTATTTGAGTGTTAAAAGGTAAATATAACTACAATCCGGATACCTACCACTACGTATCTACAATATCACAGTGGCACAATGTACAAAGGCAACTGCGTCTACGTGGATACTCTTTGCTAACCTGGTATTGAGCAGCGGAGCAGGACCCACCAGGTCGTGGACACGCACTCCTCTCTACATTTGAGGGAACCAAAGCAATGGCTTCGCCAAGAACCTGCGGACGACGAGGCCAGGTTCAGGAGAAATGTTCCTAGAGCAGCCGAGGGATAGCACCCAGAAATAAGGGGCCAACCAGACTCCGCCAGCCAGGAGAAGAAGTTCTTATTTTCAGCCTTTCTTCAGCCTGAAATCATTGAAGCTGGCAAGCTGGAGTTAGGTTCTGATGTCCAATAACCTCAGAACGCTGCTGGTCAAGACTCCGAATAAACCGCGATAGTCTTTAAATAAATTAAACAAAAATATACGGTGATTGTTTTTATTTTTACTAAATACACACACACACACACACTTTATTTATCTATAAATGAGTACTTGAGTATTATATGCATGTATGTTTGAACCAGATTGTCTTATAAACGGTTGAACCAATTTTGTTAAAATTTCACATACATATTTTGAAAATTAGGGTAGAATAAACAGGCTTTTGAAAATTACAATTATGAATAAATTCGATCTATAATGGACTAATATTAAAACTTTTATTTAACTTGCCTATCTGTCTGGATGTCTGTCGCCAAATCTTGTAATCAATTTTTAATATACTTATAGGGCACCTAGAAATATGAAATTTGGTACACATGTTCAAACCTGATGACAATGCTAGCAGGCCAATATTCAGACTTCTGGGTTGTCAGGTTGGCCAAGAACGGACAGATTTCCAAATTTACTTTCAAATTTTGTATATTTAATTTATTTTGTTTTGCCAATATCTCGCGTTTTTCCTTCGATTTCTCCTTCTTTGTTCAAGCTTTCTTGGTATACTTTTTACGCTCTTTCTAATGATACCATTTTCTTTGAGATTGGTCCACTTTATTTTAAAGCTTTTATTTAACTTGCCTCCATATCTGTCTGTCTGGATGTCTGTCGCCAAATCTTGTAATCAATTTTTATTAATATACTTATAGGGCACCTATAAATATGAAATTTGGTACACATGTTCAAACCTGATGACAATGCTAGCTGACCAATTTTCAGACTGGGTTGTCAGGTTCGCCAAGTCCGGACAAATTTCCAAATTTCCTTCAAATTTTGTATATTTAATTTTAATATGCTTCCAGACCATATAGAATAATGAATACTCGCTCAGTCCAATTAATAATTGACAGATAGACAGACATACATTCATTTTTATATATAGAGATTAGCAGTAATTAAACGTAACAGAAAGAAAATGTTGATTTTAATATATGTAAATAGAGTCTCTTAAGAAAGACCACCTAAAAACATGACTCAACTTGTTTCTCTTGTAGGTGGTCTCTCATTGGAGATTCTAATTGATATTAAAGAATCTCTAATAGACCTTTAATAAGAGACTGCCTCTTCGAGAGACGGGTTAAGCTACGATTTTAGTATCCTCTCAATGGAAGCTCTACTGTATCTACTTTTTCACACTGTTTGGCTTAATAAATGCCATTTTAACCATTCTTAATGTGTATCAATCCAGTCTATTTTTTGTTTTGATATTTTATAGGCAAAATCACTTCATTTCAATTCATAAGGAATTCTTAACATTTTTTTTTGTCTTCATTCAGCTTACTTTCTATTATATTTTAAGCCATCCACGGCGCCAATTTATAATTGTAACGAATAGTATTTGAATTAAAACCTTTTTAAAATATATACGCACTCGGGTAAAACCCGGGCGTTGCCCGGGCCATTCGTCTAGTGTATTTTAAAAGGCAAGCTTCCGAGCCGAGGTGCTTCAACGATCCTGACTATATATTTTCGTAGTCTTGTAAATAACTCTGAATAACTTTAGCTCGTTAGCTTGCCTTTTAGAATACATAATAAATGTCCTTATACCAATTATACTCGTGGACAAACACATCGACATCAGAGACTCTACACTTCCTATTAAGTCTTATCCATTAGAGTGTATTTTAAATGTCAATAATGTTATTTATAATCCTCCATATTTGTGGTATTACAATGTTACAGGAGGTGAGGTATAAACTGTCGAGTTTCCTCCGCCACGACCTGGGATCCAATCCCGCATTGGAAACTTTTTCTGAATAAAAGAATTTCCAATGGCCTCCGTTTCTGTCAAAATTCCAACCACACCAGTGAATGTAAGTAATCAAACGGGGCTCTGGCACAATTAGATTTCTATGTGTGTAGACATGTGGTGGGCTTACAGTAAGATCAACTACTACCCACCAGGATAATGATGGCCAATGAGAAAATACTAGTTATAATAAATAACAGATTTAGAGAGAGAGAGATAGATGTCTCTGTATTTTATATTTTTATTTATTATAATACACAAATTATATTTCACTTATAAAGGTTTAAAACTATTCATATCTTCATTCATCGGTCTCTAACAGTTACATTGGAAAGTTGAGTCATTCCATAACAACTTCTCCATGTCCATACAAGAAGAACTATCTGCCCCACGTCCTGGACCAATGTTGCTGCGGTTCTAGAACAGTTATATAGAGAGGATTGTCTCCAGTAGACATCCGCTGTACCGACTTCTTCTCACCACAGAAATAACTTTAGCTAAATTTGTTCTTGTTCAAAATTTCTACAAATTTCAGTTTTTCCCTCGATATTCTAAGTATAAACGTCAGGAACCATCTAGTATCATCCTTTATTCACAAAATATAAACACCAAGTTAACTGTTGGACAGGAGATCAGCAGGAGTCCGAGAAAACCGCCAAAAATTTAATAAATATTGGATATTTATTCTAAAATTAGATTTTGAATTGTATTTTTAATGTTTCTTTAAATTATTCCGAGATTATCAAATATTTTACTACGATCAAAATTTTAAAATGCTAGCAAGGATAAAAATATGTTTTTAAATCACCTTAATATATTTCAGAATAAAAATATATAAAATACATTAATTATCAAGATGAATATTATGAAGAAATAAGAAAAAAACAATTTATATAATTAAAAAAAAAAAAAATTCTTACCCCAAATTCACCTCTGATATCCCAAAATATTTTAAAATTCACCAAACATATCTATATATCATAAATAATATTTAAATTTCACAAGAAATATCTCTAAACCACAAACATCCACAAAACAGTATCTATGATACAAATAGTATCTAAGATACAGATATCAGTTTCTAAGATACAGATATCAGTTTCTAAGTTACAAATATAATTTTTCTAGGAGACATACATGTCTTTTTTGGGGAACAATAGTTTGATGAAACAAAATATAATCTTTATGATATTTAATCTTTTTCTAATTCTTCATCTTACACTATTTATATATATAGAAAACAATATTATTTTCAAATTTTATGATTTAAAATAAACAATAGTCGCCAAGAGAAAAATATTTCACAACCAAATAAAATTTTCTAAATATCAAAATTTAGCGACATTCTATATTTATATTAATATAATATTTTAAATATAATAATTCTAATATACTATATATTTATTTATATCATTTTTTAAATAAATAAGAAATAACATTTGAATTTTTATCGAATGACAAATTGTTGATTTCTACTTCGAATAAATTTGACGTCTTCATTTTGATATCCAACAATATTCCTGATATAATTCTGTGTGAGGTGATTATTTACTTTAATTCTCTAATGAATCATATATTTGAAGATGAAACTTGATGCTATCAATATTATAACTTCCTTTTGAAATTGGTAAAAAGATTCAAGCGTCTTATATCAGAATATATTTCAACAGCAGCCATGGTGATTCGCTGACTTGAAGGGCCGTCGCAAGAAGAAGCGCAGGACCTGGTGGGAGAAAAGAGAAGTGCTTTCAAGTTGTTCTTTGAAATAGGAAAGTGTCCCTTTATTTCTTCAATATCAAACAACAACACATTAATTAAATAATTTTACTTAATCCTGAATAGGAATTAAATTACAAACTGTAAGAGGACTCATAGTTCCTCCACGTTACCATATTATTGATCTTAAACAGGAAACCAAAACGTCAATTCAAATTGCTGTTATCCTGGAATTGAGCCACATACCGTGTATATTTGATGAAGGTTCTATCCAGTCGCTGGATGGAACTCCACTAGAGGAACAACCCCAGTACAGTCCTGTGGTCAACCTGGAACTGTCCTCACAGTACTGAGCTGATAATATTGTACCATTGGATGGACCGCTGTAAAACAACGACACAACTATAAATAGAGCTAGGCGGCCGAGAGACGTGGTTCTTTAGAAACCACAAACCTTCTTCGCCCAGATAAATGTAGAATAAGATTACAAGATAGCAAAAATACCTCGATCTTCATATAAAATATACATTTTTTTTTAAATTTGTATAAACCTAGAATTTTAAAAATTGCCTTAAAACCTCTTAATTCATTAAATTGATATAATTGGCGTTATAAAAACCTAAATCGATTAAAACTAGGGATTTCATTAGAATAATGTGGATTTTAAATTTGTGAAAAACAATAATATAAAAATATAATCACTTTAATTAAAGATGTATCATTCCTAAAGTATATTCTGTGAATATATAAAATCAAATATTTTGGGTTGTATAGATGTTCGTTCGGTTTTATTCGACAATTTTATTTAGACAAAAAAAAAACATCAATTATAACAATTAATTAATCAATTATGTATTCTCCGTTATTATTCACAACCTCCTCCCAACGTTCGACTAGTTTGTTGATGCCGTTCCACCAAAAATCGTCCGGTCTGGTGTCGAAGAAGTTGTTGAGCCAGGTTTTGAGGTCACCTTCATCATCGAAGTCAGTGCCTCTCATATGGTTTGACATGGAGCCTAACTCATCCACGCGATGCAATTGGGAAATGTAGAGGTCCTTGTTGACCGTGGCATTCCTTTCGAGAATATACAAGTACAACACACCTTCGCTGTCCCAAAAGCACGCAGATCATAGCCTTTTGTGGGTGAAGATTTTCTCTATTCTTGGCTTCGGCGTATCTCCTGGAGCCACCCACTCTTTTCTTTGCTTCATATTCACGTATAGACACCATTTTTCATATTCCATAACGATTCGCTATAAAAATCGTTGTTTATTGCCCCGTGTTGATTGATGAGGTGAGAGTTGTTGAGCAGCGATTTGTTGGTTTCATTAAGCTCGTGAGGCACCCAAGCTCAGAGTTTTTGAGAAAAACCTTTTTATTGAAGATTGTTTGAGATGATCACAGCACTACATTTTTTCGGGATACTCACGGATTTTTTAGCGACCATCTTCCTTCAGCGGGGCCTTTGGATGATCCTCATCGAATTCTCATGGTCGTCCGCTTCGAAGAGTGTCTTCAAGGTCCAAGTCGCCGTTTTTGATCTTTTCAAACCATTTTCCGCTTTTTAACCTTTGTAAAAAGCGAAGAAAAGCAGATGTCGAAAATGTTGATTTTTTTCCCTCCTGGATATTCCATTTTCAAGCCTGGAAAAAGAACAACAACAACAAAAAAATAATAATACAGGTTTGAAGATCAGAACAAGACTAAAGAATATAAACACTTTACTGTATAACAACAAAAACCGTTATGAAACAAAGGAAAACAAAAACCGAATGCGAAAACTGATTGCCGATTTTTATGTGTTTGTTATATGTTTACCTCTTCTCTAAATATGATCGTCCCCTGCCGCTTTTATTTTCACTCAGATACATCTAATTGCTTAATGACAGAATATACAATAATTTATTTTTCCTTTTTAGTGCAATTTAATAGAGAATATTTTTTTCCAATTTATTAATTATTTATTTAGCTTTTATTCGTGAATTTACAATACTTAGAATCAAAAGTTTACTAGGGATCAGGCCTTAAATAGATGGAAGCCTGCTCGTGGCAGATTGGTCAATTTCTTGTAAGGCGCGTAACATAAGACTTAAATTGAAAAAAAAAAGAAAATTGTTCATTCCTGGCTATTTCGACCACCCAGAAGTCTGAGAATTTGTACCCATGCATTGGTCATTGGACTGAGTTAGTGTTAAAGGTTTTTTTACTTCTATGTGATTTGGAAGTATATCAAAATTAATTTACAAGATTTGAAAGGCAATTTAGAAATTTGTCCATTTATGGCCACCCTGACAACCCAGAGGTCTGAATATTTGCCAACTAGCATTGCCATTGGTTTATGAAAAGTGTAGCAAATTTCAGATTCCTACGTGCTCTAAAAGTTTATTAAACATCGATTGCAATCTTTGTGTACGGACAGATAGACAAGCAAGTTGAATAAAAACTTTTGAAAATAAAAGTCGCATATTTCGTTGTAATAGAAGCCAAAATCAGGTGTTGTGGCTTTGTTCCCATGTCAACCCGTGGCGTCTAGCATTGTGATGGTACCAGTTACGGTCAATAGATGGCGTCTAGTTTTGACGTCTATTTTGACGAGAGAGGTTACCTATATTTCCATAGATCGTTATTCTCTCGCTAAAATTCCGTCTAAAAGAAATTTATAACATCGGTTGTAAACAACTGTGTGAATATATTACATAGATTTATAGATGTGGAGGGATAGTTTGCTTTGAAATAATTTAAACGTTTTCTAAATTCAGTCCAGATATCTACAATCTGCCATTGAGTCCGTTAGTTGGCGAATATACTGTGGTCACTTCCAGTCAGACCTAACTCTCATATCGAACTTCATCCAATTGGTCAAATATCGTAAAATGTTATATATCGAGCTGCTAACCAAAGGGATGGTATTTGATCCTTGTGATGGCCGTAGCGAGGTTACAATCCACCAAGTTACTGCACGCCACCAAGGTTGTTACACAAGGTGAGATTATTCCCCAAGAAAGGGAAGATAAGAGTGAGACAGTTAGAGTGGAGATAATAAAAAGTAAGTAAAATACAGGTACAATCGACAGGTGCTGGAATAAGATAAATTTCCTTTGTGATAGATATAAAAAAATAGTTCTGCAAAAAAAAAATGGTTGAAAAAATTTAGTAATAAAAACGTGTTTGCTGTTGATGTATATTAATCCAAATCAGTAGTAAGTTTGGCGTAAACCAACCACTATTGTACACCAGAGATCGTATAGCGCGGTCAAATGGGCCGCTGTACAGGTCAATTCGCCGAGCGGCTCGTGCCAAAACTATTTGCCCTCTGTTGTGGGGTTACAGAGACAGGGTGATCACATACGCTGGGCAAGTCGGGAAATCGACATTACACATAATACCATACATTAGGATGTGTCTACGAGCGGCCGTTAATATCCGTAGTTAAACATGAGTGATGAACATGAGTCATTTGAGTGATCGAATTTGTTCGCGCGGATGCGGGGTTTGAGTCTATCCGAGTCCTTCAGGAACTCTATACAAGCACGGCAAGTGGTCCTTCTAAAGATTAAGTCTCTAAGTGACCTCGATGCATACCCCAACTCTACTGCATAGATGGAGAGGAGGTGGAACCTAAGAGCACTAAGACGCTACGCTCAAGCACTATGTACGTCAGAGTTTTTTCCTGTTGGCGTCGCAGTAAGGACAGGAAGGATCGTCAATGTCGTCAATGACACCTATTACGTGGACGAATTTGTCCGACCACGTGTGTCTTGATAGCAGGCCAACCACGGTGTGCTCGCTCGGGACGATGTACACATACCTTTTGTCTATAAGACTCATTGGAGTAAAGCGGGTGTGTATAGTGGGTTATAGAGAGAGTAATCTACTCTCCCACACGCCCGCCCGTAGATTGCCAATTTGGCAAACAACAAAGAAGCGAGGTGGAAGCAGCTTGGGAAAGCAGACTCCGCTACCCGCTTAGCGAGTGTGTCTACAATATTATTTATTACCCATGAATGCACTGTGACCTTTAGTCGATTGGATGGTACACCTGTCCCTGTTGCGATACAGTCGTGAAATCAGCAACAGAGCTCTATTGATAAGATGGTTAGTAGTCCTAGAGTTTAGAACCGACTAACTAATGAGAGGTTGTTGAGGAGAAATCCAACAGTTAGATGGTCTGGTAAGCTTGTAGACTCTTCATGTGCCTTAACCAACCCAAAAGCTTCCGTCTGGAAGACAGAACAATGGGAGCAGGACTGCATAATCACGAATTAAGGGGCACAGTCGAGACCAGAAATCCGGTAAACGCCGGCGCCAACTTTATCCTTGGTTTTGGAGCCATCTGTATAGTAAGCAACGTGAAAGAAAGGATCAGGGATTTTACTCGCAGCCAAATAATAGGGAGGGTGAAGAAGAGGATTGGGGAAGGAAGGAGGAAGCTGAGTCCCGATGTTCATTAGTCCGAATAGTCCTAGAGAGACAGGACTCGCCAGGACACCTCCGGGCAACCAGGCGGTGCGCTCCCAGATGACTCGCGCCAGATGGGCCCGGATATTCTGGAATGTGTAGTCTTTGGGCAAATATCCATGAAGGTGGTGTACCACCGATGAAAGCACCAAAGAGTTGGCAACTCTGGCCCGACCGACTAGGGAAAGACCGCGCGTGTAGGGGGCTCATCTTGTTATAGCTGCCTCAAGCAGCGCAAGGAGATGTTGTTCCTTGACTGAAATTGACGTTCCCGGCGTAATTATGCAGCCTCAGCTGCTCCGATGACCAGGAGATGCCAAGCAGGGCGTCGGTGCGGGCCCGCCATGCGTCGCCCTATAGGCTTTTGCTCTTTAAGTAGTTCACTCTCATTCCAGAGGCGCGCCGGAAGTCTTCGAAGATGGAACACACTACGTCGAAATGCTCCTCTCGGCGGATGAGGAGAACTAGTCGTCGGTGTAGACGAGGACATTCCCTGGGTCGAGAGCTTGCTCAAAGCGGAACAGGAGAGGATCCGTAGCGAGACTGAACAAACCAGCGTTGAGGGCGCAGCCTTGCCTCACTACATTCAGTAGAGGAAAGGCCTTGCGCGGATCATTGCGTCCGCCCCGGCATAGAAGAGGAGCAACCACCCGATGAATTCCGGTGGTAGACGCAAGTGACCAGTAGAGAGACCAAAAAGCCCCGGTCCTGGGTGTCGAAAGCAGATTCGAAATCAGTCGATATTACAGCCAGCGACGAGCCATTCCCGGTGGCGGTGTCGACCTCGTCGGCAACGCGTGCCACATTCCAACTAGGAGACCTCACCGGAACAGCGTAAGTCTGACATTGAGGTACCAGGACTGGGAGAAGGGGCCGCAGACGCTGGGGAAGGATGTTGCTAAAAACGTGGTAGTCCGTCGTGGGGAGCGAGATCGGCCCGTAGCCGCAGAGCCCAGGGCCATCGTGAGACCTGGGGACCAGGCAGATGGTGGTCCGCCGCGTCGATGTAGGCAAGGCGCTGCAGAGTTGGGAGGCTTCATACACCTGCCCCAGAGCATCAACGAAGAAGTCCTCGAATGCCTGATATGCCTCACAAGGCAATTTGTCCCACCTGGAAGTTTTTCCGAGAGGTAGGCGGCGGATCGCTGCAGCGAACTCTGCGGCGGTCATCTCAGAGCGGAGCAGAGGGTCGTCCTCTTCTAGGATCAGGGGGTAGTCGTCCCCCGGATGAACTCAGCGGCGGCTATGGGGTCGCACGACTCACGGGCAAAGCGGCGCTGTTAGATGGAATGTGCTCTGCGTCGCAGCTCCCTGCCCTCGACGATGTTACCACCCTCATCGCGGATGTTCATTCCAGCAGGCCGTCGCACACGAAGCGAACGCCCGAGGTCTGGAAGTGATGGATAATCGGCGGCTGACGACGCTGCCTCCAGTCTGGCCTGCAAGAACCGCCTGGCGCGCACGATGTGGTCGTCGTCGGAGACGAATGATGCGAATAAAGCGAATTATGTACGTTTGAGTAAAGTACATTTGGTTAAAATACCACTCGGTACATTCTAAAAGGTAACTATATGGAAATTACTTTTCAATATTGCGTATATTTATAATAGACGTGCGGGTGCTGTGGAATTGAATGTCAATATGAAATAGTATTTTTTTTAAACCTTAAGATTGTTAGATGATTTGACTCTAGGACGAGCTGCTTCAATATGTTACTTTGTGACTTTTATTTTTATTTCTAGTTTTGTGTCCGAATAGAGGTCGAAGGGGTGTTATTGAACCTGGCAACATGGCGTTGTTTGTTGTGGCCACGAACCAGATAGAAAATTGTTAACTCTCTGCCGTCCTTTCTTCTGTACCGGCCTCTGGGAAATCTTCTGTATCACCAGCTGTGGAGCCGCGCCTTTAAATGCCAGACCTTAACGGATATGAATTTCAATGAGGAAAACTGAGAAGAATCTTGAACAACCATCTATATTAATGATTATGATGCCTCCTGTGATGAAGATCATCAAGTTTTCAATGTTCACATTGATATCTGAAACAATCATTCCTGATGGAGCGAGAAGTTCCCAAGGACCTTCAAGTTTTCAGTTATTCAACAACTTTCACCAGGTTGGATCGAAGATGATTGAAATCATGAAGTTTGATTGTCTTTGCCACATAAAGGATGAGATGTGCCGCTCTAACATGATAAACACGTTCATGTCTTGGCGAATTCTGCCTCAAGAATTTGTGACAATATTTCAGCACATAATTTGATTAAATTATGGTAAGAGCTTTATAAATATTAGTAGATTGATAAGCTCTTTCTTAAGATTTTCAAATGTGAAAATATGGAGAAAAAATAACCCAAAAATATAATCAAACAAAACATTTCAGAACTGATAAATTACTCATTACCTTCTTTATAAGGGGAGTTTGCGGATACAATGTCGGCGGTAATAATTAACAAAGGCTTATATGTTCTGTAGAGTCAGTTCTGTGAATATTTCTATGAAAGAAAAGGATATAAACATATTAAACTACATTTACATTTTACAGTATACATATACTGTGGCATAATGCCATGGTTGATCTACACTCTGTCACAAGAAATCACCATTACAGCCAGTAACGAGCGGTGAAGGCCAAAGTGTCCTACATCTTAGCTAGCTAACTTAACTCAAAGTCTTGTCCGCTGTGTTTTCCAGGAGTGCCGAGATGAGTGATTCCTCGGGCCCCGTCCTCCAACCAACGTTACCAACGTTAAGCCACTGGGAACTCGTCCTCTCGGCCAGGTTCTGTCCACTTCTGTCAGGCTCTTTCATGATTTTCTGCGTTGCTCAACTGGTATCGTCAGAGGATCTGATAGCACCGTTCCACCTAGATCAACGTTGCTCCATCCTTAGTTTTTCCTGAGAGACATGGTGCGTCGTTGCCATGTCCGGGATAGTTGCCATGACCTTGTCTTTCCCGAAGACAAGAGGAGTAAGACCTTTTTGTCGACGTTGAAAGAAGTGGCACGTCGTTGCCCAAGACCCCTTCCATCTTTCAGCTCCTCATATTGTCCGGGACTGTTGTAAAGTGGTCGCTTGTTTCATTCAATACAGAATTCCATCTGTTTGTGTCGTGCCAGTTGGTCCACTAGTCCACGTTGTGTACAGGTCCACTAGCTTCACCTCTGGTCGGTCTCTACCCAGATGGTCTCCGTCCACCGTCGATTTACGGTAAACACCTTTCTTTACATCCGCTAGATTGTATTGGAATCTTCTTTGGCTTTCACCGCTCTTCCTTGACACCCTTTTCCTCATTATATGACGTTTATGTAAACCTTAATCTTTGTTTTATTGGTGATTTCTCTGTGTCATAACTTCAACAAACCATAAGGAGCCACAACTCGCATTTCAGCAGGTCAATCAGTAATCTTCCAAAACCCTTACAAAGTCTTTATAATAGCTAAATGCAAGATCAGTCCGGTCTGTAACAGTAGGGAGGTAGTGGTGTGAGCTGTGAGTAGGTGGAAGGTATGAAGTTTTGTACAATTACAACAATATTGGAACATACACCATTTCTGTGTGAAATTACTGCGTACTGTGGTGCCGAGAACTTTAGTGAGTGCGGCTATAAAGATCTTGGGCAAGAAGGGCTTTCATTCAAACCACATAGCACAAGCAGGTTTTGTGTGCGTGAAAATATCAAATTTTCAAGTCCAGAATCAGGAAACGTTAAAAGCTTCCAAATCCTCCGCAAGTCCAGAATTTATGAAAGTCTTAATACTAACATCGAACCTCTCAAATAAAGAATGATTGTCAAGTTCCTCTCTTCTAAGTCAAAGATCCGCTAAAGCTGCAAAGTTGATCTTAATGGGTTACGAAGCTAAAACAAAAAAAAAAATGGTTCATTCAATAAACTAGCGGAACTCAAGGAACACCCTGTCTCGTGTGTTTTTTTTAACACTAGTAGCTAGTACACCAGTT